>JAMKCH010004421.1:0-35009 GCA_023653785.1 Ophioderma brevispina | reverse complement strand
CTCCTTTGAGGCAAGATATACCAATTAAGGACTGCTCAATTCTTGATAGAACGGTGCAATTTAGAGCTTTCTTTTAAAAGTTAACGAGGACCTGGACTGGCAAAACAGGGGATGGGCAACGAGTTTCAAAGGCTAGGGGCAGCCGCATTGCTGAAAGCCTTGTCACCCATTGACCTTGTTTGTACGAGGTGACCGTTGGGTTTTTCCACAGTGAGGGAGGTATCTTGTCAGTTTCAAACCGCAATCCTGGCCTGAAAGGAATATACAAGAGCAGGTAGTTCAGAACAAGTAGGATGGCAATTGTCCGGAATAACCTTTGTGGGTAAAAAAAAAACGATGAGCTAGAGACAGCAACCCGCTCCTGATCGGTATAGCCAATGGAGACTTTAAGGACCGTGGAGTAGATGCGGGACTTCTATAAGATCAACCAGCTTGGCGCTCTAGCTCTAGGCCTATTCTCTGGCCTGACATCCATAGAGTAGTCATTGATGCCGAAATAAAATCACTAACGCGAAACAAGGTGATGACAACTCTCGAACGTGATAAAGCCACGGATCCGGTAATTATTGCGAAGGTGGCAGTTAACAGACTTAGTGGATGACATTCACATGTTGTTCGTGCATGCAGGACATTGTCTAATCAACACAACACCAAGGTTTTGATAGGTGAGGACTGGGACACATCCAAAAGTCACCGACCATCAATGTCTTTGGTTTGGGTGAGTTGGTAGGATGAACATGCGATTTGAAAACTTCTCTCTTTATCATTTAGTTTGAGTTTGTTACAGCTCTCCAGGGGCGTCCCCAGACCATTTTAATGGGGGGTGTTGAGTCTGTGTTTGCCGAACAAAATCATGGGCCAGATTTAAGGAATTATCAAATTTTCCGCGTCGCTGCGCTGTTCCCGCAAGGTAGACCCAAAATATGTTTTTCCACTCGGTTCGAAACCACCGCAACAAGATTTTTAGCAGTTTAATTCTTCAGCTATGAGGACAAAAAAACAAAACAACGATGTCGAGGAGACACAGCCGCGATAATCGCAATTAATCAGTGCGCCCAAATTTACCCTTACGGCGACAAGTCATATTTTGCGAAGCACAGAATATTTTTTTAAGGGGTGTGGGGACACCCCCAACCCCCCCCCGGGGGGATGGCCCATCCACTCACTGATTTCATTAATACAAAGAGGACTTACATGAAATGTAAATCTTATCCAGTATACACTCCAACACAAACGAAGACAGAAATATTGAGAAGTCACTAGTGTTTACACTATCCCGTCTACGCGGCAAAGCAGGAATGTGGTCTGTGCGGGTACGTCTAGTAGCGTAGGTAATCCGTTTGTCTACTCGGTGTAGTTGTAGCTACTTCACTAAGACTATGGCCGTTTAGAACGTGTCTTTGACGTAAATCGGGCAGTTAGCAGTTGTAGATGGCTCAAATTTAGTTTGTGAATAAAATACGTCATTCATGTGCAAAAAAAAAAAAAAACCGAGGATCACAAACCCAACCAAAAGGGCTAGTGAATTGCAATTCACTCAGGGATTCAACTAGTATGCGGTGCCTAAACATTAGTGCTCTCAGTCGGTATTTACTGTTCTTTCCCACCATGCTGAAGAGTAACTTTTAAGTGTATTAGACTGCACTAGGGTAGACCAAAACCTACACCACAGAGTGGGAGGCCAGGGGGTTTTATTTCCTACACCGAATGTAATGAGACTACGAGTAGCGATGAACTTTTCCTATAATACGCTATCTGAACGAAGCACTTTTATCCTTGGATTGGACAGAAAAATGCATACAAAATTCACGCTGAAGACATTGGCTTTACGCAGGAGATTTGAAGTATGCTGTCATGTGCAATATAGTGTAAATGGTTTCGGAAAATGTGAGATACAACACGCAAGAGAAATAGGGAGCGGGTGCCATTGAAAACTGTCCAGGGCATTTACTATGCTAGCCCACTCCCAATTCCGACAGGAAGGAAAATACCCGAAATGAAAAAATGCGACGGCGAGGCTTGCAGAAATAGGATACAATCATCATGGCAAGATAAGTTGTTTAACAAGTCGGCACAACAATAAAGAACAAAAAGCAGAGTGTCGTACCCGGGGGGCAGGGGAAGCTGCCCCCAAATGTGGGAAAGGTTTCCCCTCTGCCCCTGAACACTTAGTGAACCCAATTAGTGATTTACATAGGCCCATATTTATCGATAACAATCAAAATTTTAAATATGCTTGCTCCCCTGAAAATATATGTGCCCCTCCCCCTTTCCCCCTGAAAAAAGATGGTTACGCCACTGCAAAAAAGACACTTTTCCTCTAATAAAAAGGATATTAATTTAAATTATCACGTCTAAATCAGGTAGTACTCTCCTTTATTTGGTTGAATATCATTGCACGTCCACAAGCAATTTGTACTATCTTACCGAAGTAGGGGGGGAAACAAGGGTCAAGCCCTGAAATTATGAGAATAAAAACTGTTTCATCAAACACTCACATTTTTGTTCCGAATATTTCGGAGCAAAACAATTTTCCGTCTCAGCGGAGGGGATGTAGCTGAAATGTTGATTGCAGATTCTCTATCTGGGACGTTGGTGGTGTCCTACTAGATGTTGCCAGCAGAGAATCGTAAATCTTTGGTAGTTCACGACCCACTCCCTATTCAGGGTGGGGTTGGATTTGTCAATGG
The DNA here is from genome assembly GCA_023653785.1 of Ophioderma brevispina. Classification (NCBI taxonomy): domain Eukaryota; kingdom Metazoa; phylum Echinodermata; class Ophiuroidea; order Amphilepidida; family Ophiodermatidae; genus Ophioderma; species Ophioderma brevispina. Next base: position 32,319 of record JAMKCH010004421.1, on the reverse strand, counting down.
GTCAAGCCCCATTGAATGCACTGGTAGTTGCCCTTTTGGTGCCCCCCCCCCTATCCAGTGGGAACTAAGCATTTAAGACAGTACAAACTATTCCTATATTAACCTTATGAGCTCCATCAATAATTTTGCACATTTTTTATCCAAATGGAGTAATTTTAAAATTTGACCCTGTTAACAACTGAAAATGACTCTTTTTATTTGGTTTAGTCTATAACTCCAAAACTTTCGGCCACAGATACAAACTAGCTTTTTGGGAATCTGATGATTAAACTCTTAATTTGGTTTATACTTTTTCAACATGATTGGTTCACATTTTCAAAATTTGACAACCGGTATGACCTTTGACCTGAAAAACCAAATTCAGTCCCCACCCTCTACGATAACTCCCTTTTGGTAAATTGTTGGACACCTTTACCTACCAACATCAGTTGAAATCAGCTTCTTTAAAACATTTGCACAGATTTGCTAAAAAAATATTTTAATTTGAAGTTACCGGATAATGCCGTATAAATCGATATTATTATTAAGCTGTGGGTTCATCGCCGATCAACAACACGCACTTATCCCGCGCACTCTGTTGTTCAAACAGTTAAAGCCGTGTGATGTTTGCGATCCTCACTTTTGATCATGCATGACGTATTTACTGTTCAAACTAAAGAATTGAACCATCCGGGTGCTTGTAATGAAAAATCATACAATCACAGCATGTCACAGATTTGGCAGCAAAAACATGAAATATATTCCTGGAGGCCAATTCTTCCATTTTAAAATCCTTTGCAGTTTCATGTTGCGAAACTCCACTCATGGGAACGGCCCAATCATTTATTAACCAGTTTACATTTGATAGAATCAACTTGGTCCAAAGTTCATGCCGATATTTCATCATCCGTTTTGACATGAGAGCGAAAAAATGGTCTGGTAAGCGCTTGGAAAGTAAAAATATGATGACCAGCATTGCAGAACTTTCCCTCATAGCATCCAGAAGACAGACTACATGGGCCATGTCGGCAATCATCGGATCGGTCGCGCGTAGGCAGCACCGTCGGACCAACGTGATGGGGCGAATTGAATTTTAATGCAAACATTTTTGCAAAAACGCTGGGCCCAATCTTGCAAAGACTCATTGGGCCAATGTTGTATGTTTTGCGATCATCGGATCGGTCGCGGTCGGCAAGACACCGTGGAACCAACGTTGGGGTGACATTGAATTACATTAACTTTGATGGCAATACAATGCTGCCCAACCTTGGCCCCATATGTGAATATGTGGGCGTGTTGGGGACATCTAATCTAGATTCGTAATGAAAGTATGATTATTAATCATTTTATTCTTCTACTGAAGCTGCTCTATGCAAGTTTTCTTAATTAATGGACGCATTTGATTCTACACAGAACATGATTGTTTATGGGTTCAAAGGCGAAATACCCATGAGAGTATTTCAGGTTTTCCTTGATAACACCCCAGAATACACATTTTGTTTTCCAGCTAACACCTTTTCACATTGTCATTTTCTTTACCTTAATTGTAAACCAACCTTAGAGTTGATAAGACAAAAATTCTCCCTACATTATTCAAAAGTAGTAGGATGAAATGTTATGACCACTCCCTCCCTCCCTCCCTCCTACAAAAATAGGATTAAAAAAAAGAAAAAATGTCAGAAAAGTATACAGGTTGGCAAGGAAATTAGTACAGTTGGATCGGACATTGGCCCCGATATTGGCCCAATGGCATTTTTTCATGGCTCGCGTGTTGGTCCTATGTTGGCCCAATGACAATGTTGATCCAACGCTGGCCCATTGAGACAAAAACAACGTCGGGCCAATGTTGTTTGCCAACATGGCCCAATGCCGAGGATGGTCATTGGACGACATTGGCCAACAATTGTATTGTTATCTGGGATCCTAAACCAAGCATTTAGCCTAAGTTCCAAAGGGAAAGTAAGAAAAATGGTGATCTCCTTATACGCCAACAACATTTGACCTTTAAAGGTACATGGCCCGATTGCTTCTCACGAACTTTCAGGTCGAGCGAGCGAGGTTTTGGGTATTCCCTTTTGCGGGGTGCGGACTATGGACAACGTGCTGCTTCGTGTGTTGCACTACCTTTGAACTCGGGGCCGACTGTTGCTAAAACAATTACATCGCCAATGGTTTACCACGTAATGCAAACCCTTAACAGAAATCGTAACATTTACTTGTTATCAAGCAATATTTTCCATTCCAGACCTAGCCGCCATCGTCTGTGATAAAGTATTGTTTTGAAATGTGTTTATTTTTATTTGTTGCGATCACATGCGATCCGCACATGTTCCCTTGCAAAGGGATTTTTCGCGAAATAAATTATACTGTTCAATCGAAAATCGCACCGTGTTGTTATTACGAAGTTTCCTTGCGTGTTCGAGAAGCGAAGTGCAACATTATCATGATGAAAAGTAGGGGTTCCATTATTGTATATTAGTACAAAATTGAAATCCAAACAATAATTGCGAATTGCAAATTAGTTTCAGTGCATTTTGCCACATGTATTACAGGATTGGTGAATTAGAATTTAGATAAGAACACACACGCACATTGTAAAAGTACATCTTCTTGAGCCAGGTTGAGTATGTGTAGGCCTGTTGATTGAAAACTGTTCGAATATGACACGTTTCAATAATTACCAAGATATTTTGAAAGAGGTGTGTGATTTTGATTTGACATGAAGACAATAAGAGCGGTGATTGAAGTTGACCTGAAGAACAATACGCAGTTGTGGGATTTGAATTTTGACATGAAGACAATAGTAGTTGTTGTGATTGAATTTGACATGAAGACAATAAGGCAGTTGTGGTGATTGAATACATGAAGACAGACAATAAGCAGTGAGTGATTGAATTTGACATGAAGACAATAAGCAGTTGTGTGATTGAATTTGAACATGAAGACAATAAGCAGTTGGTGATGGAAGTTGACATGAAGACCAAGAAGCAGTTGTGTGATGAAGTGAAATAAGACAAAAGGAGTTGTGTGATTGAATTTGACATGAAGACAATAAGCAGTTGTGTGATTGATTGACTGAAGACAATAAGCAGTTGGTGATGAATTGACATGAAGACAATAAGCAGTTGAGTGATTGAATTTGAATGAAGACCAATAAGCAGTTGTGCTGATTGAAATTTGACATGAAGACCATAAGCAGTTGTGTGATGAATTTGACATGAAGACAATAAGCAGGTGTGTGATTGATTTGACATGAAGACAATAAGCAGTTGTGTGATTGAATTTGACATGAAGACAATAAGGCGTTGTGTGATGGATTTGACATGAAGACAATAAGGGAGTTTGTGTGATTGAATTTGACATGAAGAACAATAAGCAGTTGTTTGTGATTGAATGACATGACGACAAGAAGCAGTTGTGTGATTTAGAATTTGACATGAAGACCAATGAAGCAGTTGGTGATGAATTTGACATGAAGGACAATAAGCAGTTAGTGGCTTGAATGTGCCATGACGACAAAAGGAGTTGTGTGATTGAATTTGACATGAAACAATAAGCAGTTTTGTGTGCTTGACTTTGCCATGAATAAAAAATAAGCAGTTGTGTGATTGATTTGGAAATGAAGACAATAAGCAGTTGAGTTGTGATTGAGTGACATGAAGACAATAAGCGTTGGTGTTGAATTTTGACATGAAGACATAAGCATGGTGATTGAATTTGAATGAAGACAATAAGGCAGGTGTGTGATGGAATTTGACATGAAGACAATAAGCAGTTGTGTGATTGAATTTGACATGAAGACAATAAGCAGTTGTGTGATTGGAATTGGAATGAAGACAATAAGCAGTTGTGTGAGTGAATTTGACATGAAGACATAAGAATTGTGTGATTGAATTTGACATGAAGACAATAAGCAGTTGTGTGATGACTTTGACATGAAGACAATAAGCAGTTGTGTGATTGAATTGAATGTGAAGACAATAAGCAGTGTGTGATTGCCATTGGACATGAAGACAATAAGCAGTTGTGAATAAACAGGTAAAAATATATTACCAAGGAAGGAATTCTGTTGAATATAAAGAACTCAGTTGTAATCAAAGTCTATCAAAGCGATTACAGTTTTGAGTTATTTCAATCCGTCACATGGGGACAGAAAAATGCTACAAAACCCCTTTAAAATTGATGTTTGAGAATTGCGGTAGATTGACTTATTTAATTAGAGTTGTAGATCCTTAAAAAGGCCACCATTCTGCCACTAAGAGAAGTAGATAAGAGCTGAAGTGACTATGGGGCGCAGTTACAGTAAACCAAAATCGTAAACCCAATATTAACCAACTTATAACAATTCTGTAGTCCCCATCAGGGGGTAGGGCAAATCCAAGTGTAAATTTATAAATAAATTAATAAAATTGTTTAACATCATATAACGTCTGTTCCCGCACATAACACCGGCACAGTTTCTGAAAATGACTAAAATGTCACATATTTTTTCTTCAATATTCAGTGGCCAATGGATAGTATACGGCCGGTCGGTAAAGTTACGTAATCAGTTTATAAAATTGAAAAAAAAAAAGTTACGTATTTGGAAAAACAGTGTTTGAAAAAATTGTCAAGACTGGAAAAATACCGAAAGGCATTGTGGGGGAAAAAATGGAGAGACCGTAGAGATTGCAGTTCCACTCTCCGTGTGTGCGAAGCACCCCCGAAGTACCCTAAAAAAAACGTTCAATTTTCTCGCTAGGTTCTATAGGTTCAGACCCAATTATCGGTTATCAATCGACGCCACGATAACATACTCAAAACAAAACATAGTAATGGACCCTCTGATGCAAAACATCTATAAGAACCCCCACCGTTTTCCGGAGATATTTGAGATTTAGTTTTATTTACACACATTCTCTAGGACGGACTGATAATGTTAATCTCTTGCGCAGTACCAATTTAGATAATATCTTTCGTAGTCTGTGACACAGACTACACCGTGGGAAATACTTACCGGACCGCCGTAGGATATGTATAGACTTCAGCAAACCATGAGCTATATAATATTCAACAATCGGCCCGGTATGCGGAGCCATTACCACGCAGTTGAAAAGATTCGAGGTGTTATCACCTCTAAGATTCAGGTTGAGTAACAAAATACCAGTCATCTTTCACAGTAACTACGTTTTCTTCTGAAAACGCGGTAAAATGAATAGAAATGAAGTTAAGCAATGCGTTACGGATTTTGGTTCTGCACAATGTTGTTAGGTCAAAGCTTGGGCAGCAATCTTCTTTCATGATTTTTGTTCGTCTTTCTTCCTTTTCGAATAAATGATGAAAATACGGTCATAGTTATTTAACACGCACTATAGAAGCTCAAGATTTATTTATTTGTGAATGAGGATAAGTATTTTGTGCTTACGTCATGAAAAAAGTATTCAGTCTAAACCGGAGAGGTGATAACTCCTGAAATGTTTTCAAATGCGAGACAATATAACAATGGCCCCTGCACTCCCAGATGAAAAGTGTTTTTCTCCACCGCATACCCGGCGGATATAGCTTTAGCTCCATTGTTTGCTGAAGTCTAGTGTATCCATTGGTCACTGATTTTGGGGAAATGAAATTGAGGTGACACAGCTGGTGACATTTCATTCATTTTCAAGAAAATGTGCCAGTTTTATTTTATGTGCCAATTTTATTTCCCCTAGCCCCCGGTGGGGACAACAAAACAACAGTATAGAAGGACATGCCCCATCGTCTAAAGTAAAGGAGAGGGCGTAACCGGGGTATTATTTTTGAGGCCCCAACATGAAAAGAGCCTGAGATAGCAAATGGCCTTGCCAAAGTGCAAATAAATTCAGAAATCCCATTCCATCCTTATGTTTTGGAACTGCATGCAATCCACGTGTATTTTGTATGCGAAATGCATACTCCAATCTGCTTCACATTTCATGTTGTACACCACTAAATAAATTGGCATTCGTACAAAATTACCCATATTCAAACGTCACGTTTTCGCTAAAGAAGTGACTCGGTCGTTGAAAATGGGTTTACTTGCAACACTAAACCCCTTTATCCCATATAGCCATTCATTGCTTGATCACCAAGTTTCAAGTGACTGGGCGTGAAGACTACGATGAGTTTTGAGCCTTGGTTTTGAGCCTCTGGTTTGTAGTCCCAAAATTCTGTGGGAGTTGGTAAATTAGCACTGTGATTACTCAATAAAAGGTCTCACTGACTTTTTGATCTTGATGTCTTGGTGGATTGATCTGAAATGTATTTCTAACCAAAAAAACTTGCCCATAAGTTAGACATTTTTTACCGTTTCTTCCAACATTCTTCGGTCAGAGAGCGCCAGACCGAAATCCTTTTTAGTGATGTGGCATCTTAATCTATTATCTAGGGCCGAATTATAGCTCATTTGCAACCGTCGCCTTGTTGATAACTTTATTTGTATCAATATCAACCTCATAGAAAGTCCAACGATAGATTTCACATAACAGGTGCCACTAAAAACGTGAAAATTCTAATTTTTGAACACTTGTAAAGTTTTCTATCAACATAATCCCATGTGAAAGGATTTAGGCTGAGATGATAATTATTTCTTAGTACAAACATTTGTGAATTTGCTAATTTACTATAGGGCAACTAAATTCAGACTCTGTTTAATATTGACATTAGCAAATCAAGGATGCCTTTTGTTTTTCCTTTCAAAGCAATTTCTGTATCCAAATTACACAAATAAAGAAATCTTGTTGGGAGATACCTATAATGAAATCAATTACGAATGCCAAACGCTCGTTGCACCGTTTAACCTATAGAGACATCGAGTGATGTCAATAATATTTACATTTTCCATCTGTGATAGTATATCACTATCATAATTATACCTATGTCCCACGATGACAAAAACCTAATTTTGAAAATGTCCCACTTAATTCTGATTGATTGAAACAACTGCCCCGTAAGGTTTGCTAACTAAAGTATGAACGTACAGATGCAATATGCGTTTTCCTTTAAAGAGCACAGTGGTTTCTCTTGTGATTCACGCTCAGATGTGGAATTCAAAGGTCGCTCTGTTTGATTTAATCACTTTAAAGATGCCTTTTACCTTTATTCAGATTATGAAAGGACTTTCGTGGAAACGGCATCTTTCCTTTACGAAGGGTTTGTACATATTTTTTTAGACAAGAGAGAAGCATTTTTTTGTTTAGATCAAAACAAACCAAAAAGAGAGAGGAGAAAATAAAACAGAATACCCGAATGCACGTGAAAAGCTCAGAATGTACAATGTTTTCGAAGATAGTTTGAAGACTTAATCTTCCCTAATTAACACTAAAAATGCATAGATGCATTATGGTGCGTAATGGTGCATAAGGGGGTGCACTGGTGCTAAGGGGGGAGTGCCAAGTTTACCCAATGCTCAGATTCTGGTGTTGAAACTGATGACAAGTTGTTTGTATTGTCTCATAGGATCCAAAAATATATTATTTTACAGTGTGTGACATTTGGTGGCTAATTACATGGCAAAATGTAGTAAGGGGCTACATGGTCTATGGGGGTCACCGAAACTTTCCCTGGATGTTGCAATAGTGATATCACCAAATCAATTAAAATGCATTTTCGGTTTCAGTATGACAAGAGGAATCTTTCACACCACTTTCAACAACATCGGAGCATTTTCCCCGGCCAGGGTGACTTTGAACCAAGTATGTGGCTATACGCTATTGAATGAACTAATATAAAATTCAACCATCATTGAAACAACAAATCTTTTTAGAATAGGTAGGTTTTGCAAAAAAATCAGCTATTTGCATTTTTTGATCTTCCGGGTGGATCATGTGTAATACAATTACGGGATCTCAATTAAAGATTTGGATTGAAATGAGGATAGCCATTCCTAACAGATTTGTTAGAGATGGGTGACCCAATTCGTGTTTCATATAACATATTCTCCACGTGGATGCATATCAACAAAACATCTGATTACAAATTGGTCCATATGTACTGTTTGAGTTATCTATAAGTGGGCGAAATATTTCCCGACCTTAAATATCACTTGTGATACCAAAATGGCAAGGTTGTATCGAGTCGCCATCTGATTATAAAGCACGTTTCATAGGCCAGAAGGTGATAAGCCTTTAAAGGCCGACTCAGATATTTCGAAATATATATTTTTGTGTAGTATTAAAAATATGAACAATTATTATAATGTAAAATGATCAATTCTAAAGTTTGAGATGAATCGGATTTTTCGTTTGATATAGTAAGAATAGAATACTGTGTATAATAATAAAAATTTGAAAATGTGAAAATTTGAAACTGAGTTGGAATTTTGATGGTGTTTTCAACATGTTCGGTGTAACATTTAGTTTAAATCATCAGATATAATTAGATATGACGTACAATAAGGCTCTAAATTCAATGAGACTAATATGACAACACTAGTCCAAGGAATAGAGGACGTGGGTTACTGTAAGAAAGCCCTTGTAATTAGCTTAATTATATATCATGTATTGGTCAGAATGTTGGCCAAGTCCAGGTAATGAATATATGAAAGGCAAATGACGAAAGCTTTAAATTTGGCAAGGCAAGCGTGTGCAAATGACACAAAATTATAAAAACGGAGGTGTAAAAATGCCAATGTCGGATTACATTTAAAAGCTTTAAAGACAAATTGGATAAGACGTGTCGTTGAGAGGGGAACCAAAAATGGAAACGTTTGTGTTTTCTGTCAACAAATATGGTTACAAAATTATTTTTCTTGGAGGTTGTATAGATTTGAAAAATGGAAAAATAAAAACGATTCTGGCTATAAGCCATATCTTCTTGGTGTCGGTATTATAGGACTTTCAATGATTTGAATTTGGATTATAATAATGCGATAGATAAGTAATATTTATGGTGGAAGGACAAAATTAAATATTGGTTGAAATCTACACTGTTGCTCATATTAAGTTGGAATAAAATATTTTTACCACTTTTTATGGAATTTCCTTACAGTGTGAGTTATTTGTAATATATAGTGTGTATATCGCCACACAAATTGATTGATAAGTCTCTTCCGAACATAACACCATGAACTTAGTCCACAATTACCCCTTTACGAACTATGTCCTTAGTCTGAAAGGAAAAGGGGGTATTTGAACAGCAGATTTAAGTATTTGGTTACAATTATAAATGCAGATAAATGGCCAAACGACTTTACTTTCATGTTACTGAGATGATTGGAAAAGAATTTCTAATTGAATTTTAAGTTTACAAATGATGTTAAGTTAAGATGGTTTCAATATAATATTAAACCCAATTTGTGTGAAAATGAGATAGACAAGATGATTCCTACTCCTTCTGTAAAGAGGAAAGTGAAACTTTTTGATAATTTCTTTGTTAGGTGTCATGCTTCGTCAACATTCTGAAACACAGAAAGAGTGGATTGATGGGAGTACACCTGCCAGTATTAATTTTGATGTTGCACCTTACACAATAATATTCGGTTTAATAGAACACCAGTGCAATGCTTAATGTTAGTGTTAAGAACATTTCACTTAAAGGTCCAGGCCCGATCGCTAATAGCCTCGTCCCCAGAAGCCCCGATTTTACCGGAGTGGTCCATTTTGATATCAGAAGAAAGCTACTATTTTTCTTATTTACCCTGTGAAATCTTAGAGCCAAAGGATGTTTGGTTTCGAAGTTATGAGCGAAAATGTGCCGCATTTTGGTCGACCAATATTAATTTTACACAGTACTCTATGGGGCTTACTAAATCGCGTTTTTAGCTCCTCGCATCAAAACGGATTGAAATATCGGCGCGAAACTTTACAGATGGGGTTTTGGAGTGAAGGCCAATCTTATCAAATAAAAACTTCATATCCTTACATCGCGGCCATCCTCCTTTAAGCAAGAATTACCTGGAAAACCCAAGCATTTGGGAATTTAAAAACAAGCAAAATATTACTATTGCACCAGAAGTAATTGCATCCAACAACAATTTGAAATTCAATGATTTCAAAAGAAATGGAGAGGATGGTCAAAACATATTTTTGTAACAAGAGAATATTTCCTGTGATGTAATTTATGTCAGGTATCTTCTATCTAAATGCAATATGTTCTTAATAGAACTCATATATACATTTTATTTGCCCTGAAATCGTTTATAAAATGTCTGCTTGGTTTGGTATGTATGTGTAATAGTAAATATTTCTTTAATATATTGTAATGATACCTTGACGGTAGGCGTGTACGAACGGAAGTAGGTTATTATACAGCTTCGTTTAACCTTTAATGGATGCTACCTAAGTTTTGCTTTGAAAGTCGTGAAACTAATTTGTAATGTGAGACACGTGAATAAAGGTGCTATTGCTAAGTTGTTTGTTTAGTATCTGTCAAGAACCAGCTAACTTACGCTGCTTGAACTAAACTGGACCTCTAACAACTAAGAGATAAGGTTACATTCAACAGTGTTGTATTTTAGCTGGTTTTTGGTATTACCATTTTGGACATTTTGGCCAAAATTCGTAAAAGAAAATTATCAACAGTTTTGCAGATTGTCTTTGGTGCCCGTAGATGTGGTGCAAAATTTTAAATATTCCTCTAAAGAGACACTGAAAAATTTTGAGAAGAGTGCGGACTCAAAATATTTCAAAACTCATTTCCATTTTGAAAAAAACTGTAGAAAATATAACCTGAAATGATCCCGATATATATTCCTGACTTTCTCATGTTAGCGCATGGTTGCTCACTCCTCAATGATCATTGTTAATTCAGGAACTTTAGGATCTGTGTAGGCAGAAGGCAGAAATAAGCCATAGCTGATTTTTTTTTCAGGATAGTTTTCTTATGTTATGAGGAGTAACATATCAAAAGTCCCCAAGTTTCCCCTTGTGCTAATTGAGGAATGATGAGTAAGGTTTATACAGGGGTAAAACATTTTAAATGATTCAATTGAACTTAACCATTAACTATTGTATTCTTCTAGTTTCACTGATTAAGAAAATGTACAATTTGTCTAACTTTCTACCTTTAAGTTTAGGAACACAGGCCAACAAATGTTCAAGGTCATCGTAGGGTCAAATTTTCAAAACAGTCCGATTTTAATCAAACTAATTCCAAATTACGTGTACATGTGTACGGTCATATTATAGTAAGAAGCAATCAATCACTCCATCTACATCTGTTTAATATTGACTTTATAGAGCAGCGGCTTGTGACTTCCAGAGACCCTGTAGTAATCTGTCATAATGAGCCCTATAACTATGCAAGAAAATTACTTTAACTGTTTGAATATGTATGTATGTATGTATGTATGTATGTATGTATGTATGTATGTATGTATGTAGGTATGTATGTATGTATGTATGTATGTATGTATGTATGTATGTTCAGTTTATACACAACGAGACGAACAAGTAGACACGGTTTCGAAAAGAATCGGAACATTCTATAAACCTTTACCCCCAGTATGACCTTGAACGTTATTTCAATATATTCAGTAATCATAAGTTGTAGATAGGGCAAACTATAAACTATACCGTTTAAATCCTATGATAGGCCAACAAAGGGGTGGGTACACCTTTAAAAACAATTGGAAATTTTAGGATGTGGCATCTGTACAAACTTTACTTTAATTCCTCAATTAACACAAGGGGAATTTAGGGGCTTTTAATATGTTGCAAGCTTCGCACAACATTAGGAAACTATCCTGAAAAAAATCAGCTATGGCTTATTTATTTCAGGGTGTTTTCTATTTATCTTGAACTATGTTGAACTATGTTAACAAAGGTTACGCCTAAACTAAACGCCTAAAAAATGAGACCTATAGATGACTTTTGATCTTTTATTTCTTTACACAGTTACGTGACCGCTAGCTCCAGGATAGGGGCAATGCTTAGAGTAAACACATCTATTTCTGGAGGAATAAAAACATTGAATGATTTTGAAAATCACTTCAAATTGCCCTACTCAATGCTATAACCTGTAAACCTTTTGTTTCTAAACGCCCCACGCTACCATCTCCCCAATGATAACTGAACTTATTTTAGTTAGAAACATTGCTGAGATTTTAAAAGGCTACCAATACATTTGTAAAGTGGGCTTTTTGCATCATCTGCACATTGTTTATCTCTCAGTGAAGCATATTGCATTGGTTTAGCCAGTGTACTGTATAAATATGGCTATATAATAGAAATAATATTGTATAAAATATTGCTATATACAAAATTGAACTCGACGGCGACCTTTTATTCAAGGGCTTAATATAGGCAAATTTAGGCACTATAGTACATGTATATGGCATGAATCGCTCTTTGAAATTATTACACATACAGACTCCATGATCGACTGTATATGAAAACAATCATGCATTACAATAGAATTTGAAGTTATTCTAGAACAAATTTGCCAAATATGCATGTAAACTTGCATGTGATAGAATTTTCTGATTCCGATCATGTTATTTTTCGTTTTGTAAGTTCCACTTGGAATTTGATTGATCTGCTAATATTGGGAAAATGGTACGTGTGCAGCACATTGCTAAATTCCGTCCACCCCCTGTGTTCCAGGAGCGCATCAACACGAGTTATATCAATTTACACTAAAGTTACCTCAAGAATACCTTTCAAAAGATGAGCTGCTTTAGGGAGTGCAGTGAGTCCATCCCACAATGCACCAGTTTTTGGTTAATTTCACCTCAATAAGGTCATGGAATATCAACAAAAATCCCATTCTTAACACGTAAAATTCTGACTTTTACACTCATTTACAAAGGGAAAGTACTTATGAATTTTTATAAAGATCATGAAATGATTTGTGGTCCTTAAAAAGACACGAGGACATTGCCCGAAAGAAGCGCCGCCATTTTCTCTTTTTTTCAAACCCAGGGTTTTGCATATTTTGACATGCTTACGAGTATAGATCACACCTGAGTGAATAAGCCCAATACGGCCCGTCTTTATATAATAAGATGATTATTTAGTATTTCGTGTCCGTGCACGACAGAAAATCAAAGCATGGTTTTTATATAGGGACAATTACGATGGCATACAAGTTCAAAGCAAGGTTTGCGGTTTTCTTATTTATGGTTGTTGTTTTGAACCCATCGTCAGAATGGGACACACTGTATACTACCGCTGAACGTAGTAGTTAGTAGTCTGAGCAAACATATACATTATTTAGTTGCAATATTAAATAGCATATTTTGAAGATGGCCAATGGCGGCGCCCATTAATGCCGCTTGCTGTCATTGGATCCTTTTAACTTGTTTCTTTTATGTTTTTTCGCCAAGTTTAAACGGCATTTGGACTGCAAATTTTGGGCAATTTACTCCATGCTTAACAAATTCATAACCATTGGCCCATGAGCCGTACCGACTATAGAGCATCTCATGCTGCGTTTGATGTAGTATTCTGATCACCATATGTTGAAAATTTGGTTATTTGGTGATTTTAGCCTGTACTTTGGCGTGATATTGTTTTTTTTTTTTTTTTAATTTTTTAGGTTTTTTCTTTTTTTTTAAGGGTAATTTTTTGACAGTTTTTCCATAGACTACTGCGTATCTGGTGTGAGTCAGTGGTGTTTAATCTATATGGTGCACTTACCACTTATTATGTAGAATAAAGCATCTTTTTACAAGGACGTGTTCAATATTAATGACATCTGGTCGATATATCCCTAAAAAGACTTTTGAAAAAATCACGGAGCGGACCCCTGCTTCGGTTAGGGTGATTATTGCCCCTAGTTCTAAAAAGAAAAAATAACGCTACCTCACTTTTTCGCGGTGATCGTCAGATTTTCCTCTAGGGACGTTAGGGATATAGGAGGACCCATGCTTAAAACACTTTCCCTGACTTTGGGTCACTTTTGGCACAGATTCGCCTCAGTGGTTTCATTGATTTAGCGCAGTGAAGCTGAACCATTGCTAAAGCTAGTGCCCTTGATTTCTACACACAATGTCTCGCCTCTATGCTGTTTTACAGTGAAACTGTAACCCGATATCGGCTAGTCTGCCCACACAAGTGTGCTGGCAGGAGGTCACTACAGCTGCCATTCTTTACCGCTAAAGTACTCGTGTACAAGGCCCAAGAAATTGCCTAGCACGAGTCGAGGTACAGGGATAATATGTAATCAGGTAATGTTGATCTGATAAATTTCGGCATACCTGTGACTACTGAACGAAACACATGTTCAAGACGTGCATTAGCTTACATGCCGAGAGACGCTTAAAACAAGTCGAGAATTTTTGTGACCTGTGACCTCTCTCCCCTACTATAAAAAAAACCCGACCATGTTTGCGGAAGAGCGTGAGCACACTCACAAGTTGTCTGGACTTCTTTTCATATACCTGCCGAATTGTGCAGTTTGCGGCTGAGAAAAACAGTGAAATTTCGGGGATTTGACTCCAAAACGGAATTTATCATTTTCTACTTGTAAAGAGAGGCATGTACCTTACATGAACATTTCTCGCCGAAAGGACAGTTTGTTTAGCAAATGTCATATGCTGCAAAGTCTTGGATCAGACCACATGTTGATTGACATTGTTGTAGATTGTGCTAAGCCTTTTTCCCGCATATATACTGTTAAAACCTTAAAGGCATGGATAATGTTATGTTCAAGAATGGTCATATTTCAAAGCTTAATGATCAGTTTCAGTTTCCCAAGAAAACATATTGATATATTGAGAGTAAAATAGCCATGGAAAATGCCAGGTAAATTGTTGGATGTGAACTTATACATAAAAAACAAACGTACAACTTATGAATATCATAGATTGTCTATGTATTAAACTGTTTAAATAAAGGAGGCGTGTGCTCAAGCCAATGTGCATTGGCACAAATCGTCATGAGTCTTTTTGTTTGATGTGGACTTTATTCAGGTTTGTATTGTTTTGGATCTGCCCAAAGCCTTTTCCCGTATATATACTGTTAGAAACCTTAAAGGCATAAATAATGTTATGTTCAAGAATGGTCATATTTCAAAGCTTAATGATCAGGATCTCCAGGAGGGCTAGAGGTGCTTGAGAGGTTAAACACTACCTTGAAAACCGTGCTAGATACTCACGCATCTTCTCAGCAGCGTTCCCGAAGCGTCCGACCTTAGCTGACCTTGTTCTGGTATAATGAGAAAATTAACAAATGTAGTATGTATTGAGTATCCTAATGCAAACCACCAAGAAATCTTACTACAAAGAAAAATTTGAATTTGCTAATAATTCGGAAAAATATTACCATTTTTAACAAATTGCTGAACAAAAAGATGATGTGCATATGCCAAACTGCGAGTCACTTATAGTCTGATTTTTTAATTCGTGTTACTTCATACATATTGTCAAGGTTATGGTTTCATTTGGAGAGGATTGAGTGTAGATATTGAAATTTAAAAAAACGAAATATAGCGGAGTAGCTACATTATTAAGTACAAAATGTTCTGTTATTGCAAGCAAAGCTTCAAAATATGGTATAATTAATTTAAAATAAATTTAAGTTAAATTTCATGATTTCCCTTTGAGTTAATTCGGTAAATGCAATGTTTGATGAATAATCATGGTTGTCATTGAATTTAGTGCAGAAGGTTTGCAAGGAATTGTTAGATTAAGACTGACTTGTATGGCTTTGCTGACACGTAAATGTGGTTGCTTTGCGTCACGAAATCGTATAACTTAAACTAACTGGATATTACTTTCGCTAAGATGCCTTTGGCGATCAATAAGCCGTCTTAATAAGCATGCATGCCATACACACAGCTTGCTAATGGTTTACTGGTTCACATTCAAAGAAACAGATACATCATATGAAGGTAAATCGATATCAGGTAAGGCCATGCAAAAGCGTTGCCTCAATCCACGCCAGCTTAAAAGTCGATATTGTTTTTCCTCAGCATGAATAGAATTATTGAAATCTTCTAATGAAGTGACACGTTTGCCAAATTTTTCACTGAAAAAAAGACATGCATGTGATCTGGCGTCAATGGTATGGTGGAATGGAATAGAAACATATGCTGCCACGTTAATGTGACCAACTTAATCCCCTTTGAAAAAAGTTTTTTCTTAGTTACTGCAACGAGACGAAATTATAAACAAAACTCAATCCTTAGAGATAATTTAAACAGCAACGCAACGACCTTACTCTGTGTAAAGTAGATATTTTGAATATCTTTGACGATAACAAAGCTGTTGCGGTTGCGTGCTTGATCTCTCCACCGCATTGGACACTGACTGTGGACCCCAAATTTTGATGAATCGGTTTTTTTCTACCACTTTCAGAATAACTGGATCTTCCATGAGTTGTTTTGGGGGGGGAACATCCAGCGCAAACCCTGGACTATGGTCTTCCACAGGGTTCCCGTTCATGGCAAGCTTTCTTTGTTTTGTATTAGAACTATGAAATTAGTGCTATTATTAAAGATCTGAAAACGACACTACCAAATATCATTAAACTTTTAATTTGAAGATCAAGGCGATATTGCGCAAACAGTGCCAAACTGTGATCAATGAGAAAGAAAAGAGACTGGGGTGGTGGACTAGGCTCAAGTGTGAAACTGAACGATGACAAATAGATTTTAATTCGAGCTTCGCCATATAACACGAATTTAAATTAAGGGAAATTAAAGGGGGGATGACCCATTCGAGATATACAGTTTTCTTTTTGATAGAAGGGCCTTCACCCAAAACTCATCTGTAAAGTTTCCGCGCCGATATTTTCAATCCATTTTGATTGGAGAAGAGCTTTAAACGCTTTTTACAGTGCAATATGCTTCTATACCATCCAAACAACCTGACAGCCGCCGATTTTACTAAAATTTGTAATCCGATGTTTGGTGATATTCCACGTGAGGGAGAAACACGTCCTATGAAAATAATGCACATGATTGGGCCATTCGCCGTAATACACGTTGTTGTAAATACTGAAAGTAGTAAAAATACATTTTGATGAGAATATTATTTTTTTCCAAAAAATCACCGAATATGCATCTGCATGTATGTGCCGAGTTCTCTTAAGTGAATAGCAAAGCACACGGGGTTTTGTGGATATGTGCATTTAAGGTAAAGAAACTTCTTTCGTCTTTGGTTCCAAAACTAGAGCACTATTTTGTTGTGATAATCCTAAAAGGAAGGTGCTGTTATAAAACATTCATCACCTACTGGTAAATATTGAACAACCCTTGACAAAACACTGAAAGCATGGAGTGAATGAATGTGCTCGGTATTGATGCACAATATTTGGCCATCTATTCCAGGAGAACATTTTTTGCAATCAAAAATTCTAAATAAAATATGTTGAGAAATGAGAACACTATCGGTGAATCCTAATCCAAATGGGAAATTTTCTGGATAAATTTTTGAGGTATTTTAGCGGTGTCCTTTCTTTCTATGCAAGAACAATGAACTACCTAAGACTTATGAAAGACTAGTATTAAAACGATTGTAATCTCCCTCGTTTAATACTCTCACGTTTTTCTCCAATAAATCTTCATATCTTCGTTTGGATAATTGACACAACAATCCAACATCAAAATGACTGCATAGATTGTAATCTCCCCGCATAATATCGGTAAAATGCACACCTTTTTGTTGTACCAAACTTAACTCAAAATGTTCACTCTCAGATGGGTCTCCCTTTATGATTAATTTTAGCTATGACTTTATAGTCAAACACTGACATTACCGTGGTAGGGTGCATTTACGTTCTCCATGAACCTGAAAAGGTGGCTGTTTCCTTACGGAACCCCGACAGAACTACACCCTTATTTCGGTCTGGAATAAGTTACTATTAAAAGGCTGACTCAGAGATTTCCTTGGGATGACGCCCTCAATTTTTGTAACAAATTGTGTTTTTGGTTGTTTTTTTTTTTTGTTTTGTTTTTGCATATACATAATGCTCGTCCACTGTGTGAAATAGCTAAGCTCAAATCGATGTCCCTCATACAACTATGTAATAAAATTCTACTTTTAAATGAATACAGAAAAAAATATTTTGAAATCTCTCAGTCATCCTTTAATGTTTTACTGAAGTTAAACAGTTCATTAAGATTTATGTAAGGTCTGAACCAGAATAGTAACCAGAAATTTCACATATTCAAACTAATTTAAATTTATTTAACAATTAATCACCCTAAAATGATTGTCATTTGTAATCACGATGTGTATACTCGATGCATCACATTATAATTCGAAACACGAGCGATCACTCAAGATTTTAAATGCATCTGATGATTTATGAAATTATAGGTATTTGTACCAAAGAGGACTTTGTACCAAAGAGGACTTTTTGTTAATTAATTAATGATGAAGTTGTCACAGTGCCATTTGCCTTTCAAACACACGTTTTTGTCTCATTTACGGGAAAGTGTACCGACAAAGAATTGTGCCGACACGGTCACTTTCGAACTTATTTGTCACTAATTGTCACTTATAAGTGCATTTTAGCACATGAACAAAGTGCTGTAGAAAGGTTAACACATGAAGAATCATTAAAAAAGAGAAAAAATATGAGAAAATCCTAGTAACAACAGAGTTGCAGTTAAAACCCCTCAGGCTTCACGCCTTTGTTCATAGAAAGTGAGTTAATTCATTCCAGTAATGAAGATATGAAATGCGAACTAAAGCAACGTGACACCAACCAGTAAAGACAAGTCAGTTTGTATGATTAGGAACATTTGGAAATGTATCTCTCTCGCGCACTAACCTTGAGTAATAACAAATAAAAATTATCATAGTCTAGATAATGATTGGTGATGATAGGCAATGGGAGCGTGAAATGCATCATGGCAGGTATCGTGATCAAAATACTTTCCATTTATAGAGCAAATATTACAGCGGTAAAAATTTAAGGTCTTGCAAAATGGCAAATACTTGTAGGCAATAGGAAAATCTAGTTTATTCCTTTTATTCATTCATGACGCATACATTACTTGGCATAAGTGCTTGTTTATATAAATTGTATGTAGAAGAAATACATCTATGTAGCTTGATGTTTTATGCATGTATTATGCGTTTTAACCTGCTTTTTACTGCGACAAAATACATTTTTATTGTAACAGATGTTAGACTTATATAATCCTGTTATTCGATCAAGTTAAAGAATGGAGTTTACAAATTGAAAGTGTGCAGTGAATGTGAATTCGATACATCTTTGCCCTGACACGATGACTAAGACTAGAGGAGTGTCTTGGTTATCAACATTGTATGTTCACAGGGTTCCTCCCCAATCATTTGTTTCATAGTCCCCATTTTAGAGTATTGTGTAAATTTAACATTGGTCGACCAAAGTGGGGCTCATTTTCGCTCTAAACTTAAAAACCAAACATCCTTTAGCCCTACGATTATACACGGTAAATGAGAAAAATAGTAGCTTTCTTCAGATACAAATGATAACAAAACTTTGACCACTTCCAGTAAAATCGGGGATTCTGGGGACCCCGTTGTTCAGTTTACCCGTTAAACAACTGTTTAAACTTTTAAACTTTTTACACAGCATTTTACAGTGCAATATGCTTCTACTATCAAAACAACCTGACCGATTTTACTAATAATCCGATGTTTTGGTGATATTCCACGTGAGGGAAAACACATGAAAAAAATTGCACCATGATGGGCCATTCACCTTAAAACACGCTGTGGTAAATACTGAAAGTAGTAAGTTGTAAGAATACTTTTTATTTTGATGAAAATATTATTTTTTCCCAAAATAATCACTAAATATGCATGCGAGTTTAAGCGAATAACAAAGCACGCGGGATTTTGTGGATGTGCGCATTCAAGTTATAGAAACTTCTTTCGTCTTTGTTTCCAAAACTAGAGCATTATTTTGTTGAGATAATCCTAAAAGGAAGGTGCTGTTATAAAACATTCATCACCTACTGGTAAATATTGAATAACCCTTGACAAAACACTGAAATCATGGACTGAATCAGTGATGAATGTGTTCGGTATAACAATATTTGGGCAGCTATTCCGGTAGAACATTTTTTCCATCAAAAATTCTAAACAAAATATGATGAGAAATGAGAATACTACCGCATTGGGGCATCCTAATCCAACAGGGAAATTTTCTAGAGAAATGTTTGAGGCATTTTAGCGGTGTCCTTTCTTTCGATGCAAGAACAATAAGCTTCCCAGATTAAAATGAATGTAATCTCTTGCATTCAATACTGTCATTTTTTTCTCCAATCAAATCTTCATATCTTCGCTTGGATAATTGACACAACAATCCAACATCAAAATGGTTGCAAAAAAGAAAGATAGATTCGTGGACTTGTAACATCCCCGCACAATATCGGTAAAATGCACACCCTTTGGTCATGCAAAACTTCACTCAAAATGATCATTTTCAGATAGGTCTCCCTATAGGATTTATTTTAGCTATGACTTTAGATTCTAGCCAAACACTGACATGACCGTGATAGGGTACATTTACCTTCTCCATAAACCTGAAAAAGGTGGTTGTTTCCTAACTCGTCTCCTACAGAACTGCACCCTTATTTCGGTGCAACAGGTGCATTTTTAGGGATCTAGAGATGGTTACTATTTAAAGGCTGGGTCAGAGATTTCCAGATGAGGGCGCCCTCAAATGTCTAACAAATCGTGTTTTTTTTTTTTTTGCATATAGATAATACTTGTCCACATACTAATCACTGTGTGAAATAGCTAAGCCCAAACCGATGTCCTTCATATAGAAAATCACAACTTTGTAATGAAATTCCGGATCCGGAAATTTTGTTATACACAGTATCCTATGGTATACTGCTATACGACACGTGAATGTTTACTACATCAAAACGAAAACTCCGTTTTACCTCAAACTTTGGAATTTAACCATTTCAGTGACTACCTTTAGTTCTAGTTGACCATTTTTAATTAATTAACCAAAAATATATTTCGAAATCTCTAAGTCAGCCTTTAATGTTTTACTGAAGTTACACCATTTATGTATATAAGGTCTAACCAGCATAGTAACCATAAATTTCACATATTCAAACTAAATTTTTGTAATAACTGTGTATATACGATGCATCACATTTATAATTCAAAACACGAGCGATCGCTCAAGATTTAAAGGTATCTGATGATTTATGAAATTATAGGTGTTTGTACCAAAGAGGACTTTTTGTTAATTAATGATGAAGTTGTCATAGTGCCATTTGCTTTTCAAACACAAGTTGTTTTCTCATTTACGGGAAAGTGTACCGACAAAGAATTGTGCCGACATGGTCACTTTCGAACTTATATGTCACTAATTGTTACTTATAAGTGCATTTAGGCGCACGAATTAAGTGCTGTAGAAAGACGAACACACGAAAAAATGATTAAAATATAAAAAACAAATGAAACACAGAGTCCTAGTAACAACAGTGCTTGCAGTTAAAAACCCTCAGACTTCCAGCCCTTGTTCATAGAAAGTGAGTTAATTCATTCCAATAATGAAGATATGAAATGCGAACTAAATACACCAACCAGTAAAGAAAAGTCAGTTTGCATGATTAGGAACATTTGGAAATGTATCTCTCGGGCTCTCACCTTATGAGTAATAACAAATAAAAATTATCATAGTCTAGATAATCATTGGTGATGATAGGTAATGGGAGCGTGTAATGCATCATGGGAGGTATCGTGATCAAAATACTTTCCATTTATAGAGCAAATATTACAGCGGTAAAAATTTACGGTCTTGCAAAATGGCAAATACTTGTAGGCAATAGGAAAATCTAGTTTATTCCTTTTATTCATTCATGACGCATACATTACTTGGCATAAGTGCTTGTTTATATAAATGTATGTAGAGAAATACGGCTATGTAGCTTGATGTTTTATGCATGTATTATGCGCTTTATTATAACCTGCTTTTTACTGCGACAAAATACATTTTTATTGTAACAGATGTTAGACTTATATAATCCTGTTATTCGATCAAGTTAAAGATTGGAGTTTACAAATTGAAAGTGTGCATTGAATGTGAATTCGATACATCTTTGCCCTGACACAGTGACTAAGACAAGAGGAGTGTCTTGGTTATCAACATTGTATGTTCACAGGGTTCCTCCCCAATTAATTATTTGTTTCATAATCGCCATTTTCTTACTGATTTTCTCAGATTTGGTTCATTTTCAAACCAATATACAATTTTCCTTAGTTTCAAAGCTACTGAGTAAATTGTATACAATTATCATTCATATTAGACATTTAAATAGCTTGTCTTCGACTTGGTTATCTTTGTCTGGCCAAATATGTAACTGTCTATTTACATCATACTTTGTGGCCGCCATCTTCACATCACTTTCAAAGTTTTATTGCATTTTTTAACCCCAGGTAAATTTCTCGTCAATTTTCTCAGTCTTTCAGTAATTCTTATACAATTATTTTTCATATAAGACATGTTAATTCCTTGTCTTCGATATAGTTATCTTTTTGAAAAATGATCGCGTCGTCTATGTAGATGAACACCTAAAATGGTACAATGTAGAGCGCTTTGACTGTATCCTAAATGGTACAATGTAGAGCGCTTTGACTGTATGTTTTAGAATAAAATGCATACACCTTAAAGAGACACTGGCACATTTGAAAAATAGTGCGCCCTCAAGATTGTTCAAAATTGATGTTTTTGCATGGTTGTAAAGCTTTTATATACAAAAGCCCTCACCCGAAATGATTAAGACCAATCAGCTTCCTTATGGGAAACAGAACCGATTTATAATTTAACGTCGCCGGCGACGTTAAATTCAGCAGACGGACGAAAATGGCTTTTAACAGAAGAACACGCACTCGTATGCATGTTCACGCTAATGCACACGTTGACCGCCGGTCTAAACCTTGTGGTTTTAATATCAGTGAGTACGAGTCAAAAATATTCATGTAATATACACATTTGTTGATTAAAGTTATGGAAAACATAAAGGTTGGCCTACAAATTACCTGGATGTCTTTTTCCTCATATCAATGCCCCTATCTGTTTTGGGTATGTTATTTGTATGTGTAAAATATATCTCTGTTCTTCCAATGGCCTAGACTATCATTTGAGAGCAAATTGAAGAAATTTCATATTTTGTGAAAATGTGCCAGTGCCGCTTTAACCAAAAAGTGTTAATAAGCATTTATCAAACTTCTGAGGGTTGTCTGGTCACCTTATTAACCCTTGAAAAGAGTAGATCATTATTATATTTGTATTTTACGAATACAAATTGTGCATAACGTTCGTCAATCCTGCTCATTCATGTTACCAGTCTTTCTCAAAATGGTTAAACGCCAAGGCGGTTGGCTAGATTGTGATATGTTCACTAGTCCTAAACAGTATTTATCATGACATGTTTACTGTACACATAGAAAAACATAAACATAATGTAAGCATATTAGCTCATATTACCACATAATATAATACTTAAATCAGGTAAACAAATTATTTATTGCGAGGTCTATACAAAATTGTAAAATTTTACATTGGAAGGATAGATGATACATATTTTACTTAAAGTCCGATGCTCTGACATCAGATAAAAACTGGTGTCAAATTACCAAAATAAAAGAAGCGAAATGGAGATGGGCCGGACATGTAGCTCGAAAAAAAGTTTAACAGATGGACACAAAGATTGAAAGACTAGCAGTCAAGAACAATCAAAATTAAGGGCATACAAAACAGGCGATGGGGAGACGACTTAAAGAGACATGAGGAGATTTCCAGAAAGAAGCGCCCCCAATTTTTTTCGATCCCGGGTTTTTTTGCATATTTGGAATGCTTTCCAATGTATTAGATCACACCTGAAGTGAATAAGCCGAATACGCCGTCTTTATGTAATAATATGATGATTTAGTACTTTCTGTCGTGCACGACAGAAAGTCAAAGCACGGTGTTCTATGGGGACAATTACGATAGTCGGGCAAGTTCAAAACAAAGTTTGCTGTTTTCTTTTGTACTTGTTTGTCCAATAAACCTTCGGAACGTTCTTGGTAGGCGGTCTACAATCGATCCTGTACAATTTGAGAGAAATTCGTATCCTAAAAAAATCTCCTCATGTGACTTTAACACAATATACGGTAGTGACTTGGACAAGGCAGGAACATGATATACAGACATGTAAACATCACGAGGAGGGCGACATTCACAGCGAAGCAAGGTGATAGAAAAGTGATCAGGGAACTTGCATTTAAAAAAAATGCTTAATTTGCCTCCATCCCCTCTGCAGCGCATTCTGTCGCTCAAAGACCCCATATGCTTTCCAAACGCCTATATTCTGTCACCTATAAATATTCATAATTTCACTTTCTTGCATGATTTATTAAACTAATAAATCATGCAGAAAAACAGGAATATTGCTCATTGATAACTGTATTGTATTATAATTATTGTATTTATTTAACATTTCAATAGTTTATGTTAGAGTGTTTTATGACACTCACACGAAGACTGTTTTGAAGGTCTAAGCCGTTTGAGAGGATGAACGGATTTTCTGTAACTCATGGGCACCGTAATTCGAAAATACGCAGCAAATTTTCCGGTTAAATGCCGAAAATCCCGTAAAATAACGGTCATTTGGCCGTAAAGTTACAGAAAATCCGTACAATAACGGTCAATTTCCCGATAATATATAAAACAGCTTAAAATGTACGTGCATTTTCCGGCATATTCAGGGTTTTCCGTACTTTTATTCTCGTAATTACTGTAATTTACCCATTACGGGGTCCGTAAAATTACGGTTATTTTTACAGTGAATTGTGTTTAAAATATGTTTCATCATGGTATTCGTCAAATTCCGTTGACAATTCCGTCCAGCTTGCCAACAACCACGTAAAAGCTTTTAAGTATTTTGTAAATGATTTTAAGAATCTTACCTTTTATATCGTCAGGTGTTCACATAATGGGATAAACAAGAACAAAATCTGTTCAATTAAAAACTAGGTAATGAGTTCCAGAGTGATTATAGTAGATTCACAAAAAATGCGTGCAGGTCCACACTGAAAACATGAATTTTTTTCACGACGAAAAAGGGTCTTATTCGACAAATAAAAATTTTTGTCATGCAATTGAATTTTTTGATTCACTCAAGAAAATAAAGCTATAAAGGTTTTCAATGTTCAATTAACAATATCAGCCTTCTTTTAAATTAATTTTTATCATCCCAGATATTTTCTTACTTATAAATTTCACTTTTAGGAAATTGCATGACAAATTAAGAATCGAAATCGTAGTAATTGTCATTTTTAGTACCTAAATATTACATGACAAACTACAATGACAAATAATTTGCATTCATAATTTGTCATTTTTGTGGAAATGGCTACTTTTAATAACAAACTATAAACTCATAACCGTCTCAATTAATTTGTCACCCCCGCCTAAAACAAGGCAGGGGTCTCTCCGTGATTTTTGAAAAGTGCAAACAAAAATGCAGTATGTAAGGGAGGTAGGGATATAAGTAAAAATAATCTGCCTGTAGAGCAGAGAGGTCGGGGGGGGCACTTGTATTCAAAGGTTGGATATGATGCGTGCACATGGACGTACCAAAATGCACCCCAAACAAGGATTTCCTCGACGCAATACTACCCGAAACAAGTAAGTTAGTTTTGTCTGTTTTTGCTACCTAACAAGGATTTTTGTCAGTTTTTGATACCCGAAAACAAGTAAGCAATGCATTGTGTCGTTAATATAAGCTATAATACCTTTATCTTGTTTGCTTTACATATTTTTGATGATTTTATCTTGCTTAATTTGAGTATTGCTACCCTAAACACGTAAATCAACAAATTTCAGGGTAAGAAAAAAACATACCACTTTTTTTCCATATTTGCTGTTTTTGACACCCTAATCAATGCTACGAGAGTCCATCGCTGTTTGGAAAAGGAAAAAAGGAACCCGCTGTACGTGTGTTCTTGTTCACGACATCAGATCCACCTTTTGAAGTAGCCCCCCCCCCCCCCCCGGGGGGGGGGGAGAGAAGAAAAAAATATTCACATATTGGAACATCAAGCCCATGTCCTTATTGTTTCAAATGCTGCTTTGCACACAGGAAAAAGACCTGCGTTGAAAATAGCACAAACATCGTCCCCATACCAAAGTCTAGTGACTGATTATCTTAACATCAGCAAGACCTTCAAATAGAAGGCTAATTTATCTCATCAGAGATCATATGATCAATTTCTGTGGTCAACAAAAATGAGAATACTGGTCGACTTTTGGAACTTCGTCTAGGGAACGAAGGGGGTTCAAGCTGAAAAAAAAAGTATAAGAATTAAAGGGCAACGAGAGATTTCGCTATTAGGTGTCCCTTAAAACCGGAAGTACTGATTTTGCCCTGATGAAAAGCTTCCATAAAAAAAACCATCTGAAAGGATTAAGGCTGAGAAATGTTTCTTTGGTACAATATTGTGAAATTCTATTTCAATAGGAACAAATACGAAAGTCAGCCTATGTTTTTATATTGAAATATACGTCACCAATCAGAATCACTTTTGGCTCTATTTTAAGACAATCTCTGTAGCCAAATAGAAGGTAAAAACATCTAATGAAGTGTCTGTCTATATGAAATTTACTATTATGACACAATATTTGGGTTGCCTCAAAAAATCTCTCGTTGACCTTTAAATGTACCAAAGATGCTGTCAGCTTACGGCATTCTAGTGAAGACTGTAAAGCTATATATGAGGCTACAAGGCTAAGGTCATCTCACCTGCTTGAGAAAAAGAAGTCTTTGAATCCAAGCAGGTGTCGTTACAAGGGTGAAACGCGGATTCCTTTTTTTAACCACAGTTTCGCCTATGGTTGCTAAAAAGTCCACGCCAGAGTACAGGGTTCATGAACCTGGCTATACCATCAATTCCAAGACCAGTCAAGAAATTTGAAAAGCAGATCATTACAGGTGTCTGTTGATTGATGACCTAGCCTTGAAGTTGTCTTGGCTTTGAAAGCACAGACAGCAAACACTGGGCTACATATTAATGCCGAAAAACTCAGTACATAATAATAATAATAATCACAAAAATCGCACAACTCCATCTAAAAGGCGTTCATGGTGCTAAAAACACAAACAAGAACCATGCATATTGTCAGAACACCAACAGCCTTTCAAAACAAAACAAATGTACAGCATGAATCATGATGATATCAATTTTGACATTAGAAATGTTTTCTAGAGTCTTTTGAATGAATGTATTGAGTTAGCGTTTCCGCTATTGTCTGGCAAAAAAGTGGCATGAGCGTCAAACAGACTTCTAATGTAATGTAACAGTGCGTACCATGAATGGTAGCAACCTACAAGAAGTAGCTAAGAAGTTCAGGACATATTTACACGTGAGAAAGGGAAAAGCCTGGAAAGCTACAGCAGATCTGGAAATCGGAACTCCCACGACAAATGAAGGTAAACTTCTGCAAAGCATTCTGAGACCGGTCGAGTGCAGATCCGTCTGAACCATGTATTCAAAACGGAAAAGTCCAATGTCGTCCCCGGGATCTCGTTATACTCGTTTCAACATCAACCACGCGACGCAATTCTTTTCCCATTGAAATGTGGTCCCCGTAATCTACGTCGGACTGTCCAGGGACCTTAGAAACAACGTTAAAGAACTTTTGGCTTGTGTTACACGCATATACTTGAAGCTGCCTTGAATATAAGCTGGAAGGACAATATAGCACACAGGAATTGTATAGAGATATTCCCCAAGTCACCACTGAATGGAGAGACCCAACAACTTGAGCTGCCAGCCGCCGATAAGAAGCAGCAATAGATTTCGATTGCTTGAGCCCAAACATGGATCATCAGGTATCCGGCACATCAAAACATATTGCCCGTTCTCCTTGAGATACCAGATTAGAGATTAATATCGGAGTGATATGGTCCATTTATGGGACTTACCGTAACCTTGAGTGATTATACAATTTTTTTTGCTGAACGTGAGAGATAAGGGTGGTGTAGAATTAGAATCCTAATTGACCGTGTGCCACCTTTGCACCCTTTGGCGTTTTGAGAAATCCAAGATGGCGTCGCCATAAATGATAATTATCTATTCAACCCTATATTATCAAACTATGGAGTTAATAAATATACTATAGGACCCAATGAACAAGTGCATGGCACTTGTAACATTGAGTCATACGTCAAATTCAAAATGGAAGCCAAATCTAATAATTTTAAAATATGCCCATAACAGCAAATACCTGCGATAAAAAATAGGCATGAAATACTTAGATTATGTTGTTAGACACCATAAATGTGTTTCTGATACTTTTAAAGTTGTAACATGACGCCAATCAATATGGCAGCCAAAAACGTCAATATCTTCAAAATATACTTGACACAAATATCTAAATATTACCTTCAAGTATAAATTATTGTGCCAATGAAAGAATTAGAATTGTACCTATGATCATAACCAAGTGATACCAGGTAATCCCGATAAATAAAAATGGGTCAAATTATCAATTGAGTACAATATATGTGAAAAAATGTAATTCCTATGGTATTTTGACAACTTTGCGCCATATTAGTTTTATTTCGATTTGGGCGCTTTTAAAACAAATTGAAATGTATGTTGTGCATTAGTTAGGATCAAAGGTACATAGACACACTGATTTCGATTTGGAAGGCTGTAATTATTATATTTGTGTCACGTATTTTTTGAAGATATTTTAATTTTTTAAAGACTTTTCTTGTTTTGTTGTTGTTTTTGCAAATTTAAAAGTATCAGAAATAACTTTATTGTGTAAACAACATAACCTAAGTCTCACTGTCTATTTTTTATTGCAGGTATTTCTGTTTATAGGATATTTTAAAATTATGGATTGGGCTGTCCATTTTGAAGAAGTATGACTTAATGTTGCAAGTGCCATACACTGTCATTGGGGGGATTTTTTCCTATAGTATATTAGTAACTCCAAGTTTGATAGTATAGGTTGAATAGATAATTATCATGTATGGCGGACGCCCATCTTGATTTTCAAAACGCCCAAGGATGCCCAGGTGGCCACCGGCAGAGATTCTTATTTACATACCCTAATCTAGCATTTCGACCCAAATTAATTGCATTATACTAACTGTACGGTCACATGTATGAACTTCTATCTGACTATTACCACAAAATCAGAACTTATGAGGTATGGCAGGGTGTGTAAGTCTAGTTATGCTGTTATTTGCACCGACGCTGATGATGGTCGACTACAGTCGAAATGATGATGATTATAATTATTTAAATAACTATAAATTATTGATATCATTATTGAAGGGCTTGAAGACAGAAGAACGTAACGCGAAAAACAAAGCAACATCCCCGAAGACATGGAAGGAATGTTAAGAAGTCAACAAAACCGCCAACACAAACAGAAAAGCCACATGACATGGTATTTACGCTCGCAAAAATGAGCGTGTATGAAGATCTACTACTCCATTAGTTTATGACTAGGATTCGACCCTAAAAATTGAAAAAAAAATGGTATCAATAGACTAAAAAATCCAAGATTAATATAATCCATATGGCGGAACATGCTGAAAAGAGTTGGAAAACAGGAGTAAAATATGGAATTTTTCGAATTATTTGAAATGATATACCAATTTATTCGACTACTTCTGAGATTAAAAGAGTATAGTTTGCCCAATCTATGGCCCACAGTTTAGTAAAATAAGCTCATAACATTTCAAGGTCATCCTGGATAAATTTGGTTTGAAATTGTTCATGGACTCATATTGAATAAGAATATTTATAGAAAGTTTAACATGTCAATTTCAGAGTTGTGTTAGTGACATCCCATAGACCCTGTTGACCCATACCAAGTCATAATTGCATTCTAATTAGGCACCTTTTTTAGAATAAAGTGGTGAATGTGAAATTTACCCCATAGTGACCTTAAAACTTTGCGAAATAACTATAGAACAACAACCTACAGATTTGGTAAATTATATCAACATTTGAAATGTGACGAACATGCTGGTATACATTTCAAAACATCTTGACCCATTTGGTTGAACCCTGTATAAACCCAACACCTTAATACTCAACTGCTTTGATTTCAGTAAACTTTCCAAATGTTGTTCTTAGAAGTTTTGTAAGTAAAATTCTGAAGACATATATTTTCTTGCTATTTTGTTGGGTTAAGCCATCATTTTGACTGGTCTATAAGTAGATTCATTTAGTGACAATATATGTCCAAGAAAGTCAACCCAGATCATTTCTAAAATAGCACATTTGATGTTGCCATGTTAAGTATATACAAAAGACTGAATTGAATGAAAATATAATAAATATTAATGACAAATGAGGAATTTGCTTTTCAAAACGTTGCGCTTAATACTGTTGGATGAATTCGACCCACATTCGAACGAAAAACAAAAACATTGTTTAAATACAATGACACAACATTGAAGAGCAATGGTACTGGTGGAATAAAAAAAATTGGTCTCCGTTTCATCGATTCTTCGAATTTTAAGGACTAGTTTCAATGGCTGTTTGTACCAAATATCAATTACACACTTGGAAACGTGTAATACTTTTATAGCACCAATTCATTAGTAGGTTTAGCATTGTATAGTATAACATGCACTAAGGGACTACTCTACTGGACTTCACACAAGATAACATGTAATAAACCTAATTTTACCAATAAATTAATAATCAGGCACGAACCCAGTACAGGTGCTGAAAACAGTTCTAAAAAACCAAGGGACTTCTAGAAATAGGGCAAATGACAATATCATTTGAATGAATAGTGAAAGTGACATTTAGTGTGAGGAAAAACACTTCAGGGCTCATTGGGATCACATTCATCAAATCCATGCTACACTGCATTCCGATAGGTCACCCCTTAATGGCACCTAGATAGTTCGTATTATGCCCATAGGGCATGACGTGAACCTCTAGAGGTTGAAGTAGATAGCAATAAATATAGAAATGGATTATGATGTATTCTGTTAGGTGAGAATTCCAATATGTAGATTTTCAAATTCTTTATTCTATTTCACAGGTCTAATGTTGCATCAGTGAAATTAAGTTTTAAATATGCATGTGATCTAAACGATTGAACTATTTATCACACAAGAAAAGCTGAGTGTTTCATAACTATTCATATTTACAAGGAACTTATTTTTTAATATAACTTGGAAACTAGTCATACAACAGAGCTACACACTTTGGTATGCATGACCAATGGAAGTACTTCCTAAGTGCATAAGTCTTATTTGACAGGAGATGAATATTTGCTACAATATGACAAGTCATCAATTTGGTTCACTGGGATTCCTACCTGTCGATTTTGCACTTTATCATGATTTGAAAGTTATAGCGTGGAACAAGGGCGGGTAACACTTTTATTCAGAGTCTAGAAATAGTATGAATCCCGTGCCGAAGAAAGTGTTAAAAATATAACTTTACCAATTTCTGATTAGTAATACTGTAAACACATTGCGTTCAAGTTTGAAAGATATGGATATAATATAATTCACGTTTTCACATCTTTCAAAATTCCTGTGGCCCAGATGATGGTCTGGACATAATTTACTTAGAGTCTGGATCCGACTATGGTCCAGATGATGCCCGATTGGGTTATGGTTAATTACAATTAAAGATGAGGACTGACGTTAGTGTTAGACTACGGATTGGTGGCAATGGACATGGTGATAATTGGTTAAAATGGCTAAGAAACAACGGTATAAGTCAAGGAGAGAACTAGGCTAGCAATTGTACGCTAGGTATTTCGGCAATGCAAAACAGACGTACCGTTATTGGATAAACGCAAGGGAGATTCATTAATAAGAAGTGTTATGATGGAAAAAAATAGCTGGAATTATGTAAACTAGTAGCATGCATAGAATTATGGAGTATATTTGACATTGTAATAGAATCCTTTTGTTTTGCACTGGTTTGAAAGTCCACAAACAGTGTCTGAATGTTTGTTTGTTTGTTTGTTTGTTTGTTTATTTCATCTTTATCCTGGGTCCACATTCAGAGGGAAATTTAAGTATCCCTCTGTTCTTCCATGTGGCCCAGCAAATACAACATTAAAAATACATATCAATTAAAATTTAAAACTACTCAAATTACCGAATTGAACATATAATAGCTTAAATTACAAGATAATATTTTCAAATACATGCCAAGCCAGCATTAATATGATCAAATAAGTACACAATAAGAATATGAAAGTTACAATTAAAATACATTCTTAGAAATTGCACTTTACATTAAAAAACACATAATTTTAACTTGGGGGAAGAAAAAATATACATCAAGTCAAAGTTAAATGTTTACAAATTACTAAAGCCAAATATATTAAAAATTTGCCAACAATTGCACAAACAATATGCTAACCGATCTATTGCAAATTAGATTTTTTTTTTTTTTTTTTTTTCCCCTACCTTTTATTTGGTTACAGAAATAACTTTAAATGAAAACAAAGGTGA
>JAMKCH010004420.1:0-33577 GCA_023653785.1 Ophioderma brevispina | reverse complement strand
TTTCATGCCTGGGCACTCGCGTCATTTTTTTCTAGCATTGTGGAAATTGGTGTGCATATGCAGGAGAAATGTTTAAAACATTTTGAGGACAACTTTGATATTACATTTTTTTTGTTGTCATTGAATACCGGGGAAGTAGACCTACATTTTTCACACATGAAATAGGTCGCAGAAATCTGCGTAATTTTGTACCAATTGGTGTTTATTAACAGAAGTAGTGCTTCCCTCAGATCCCCCTTCAGAAGTATTTTTCGACAAATGTATATAATAACAGTAATGTACATAAATGGAGATTGCAGAGAACATATGCAACTAGACAAAAAAGGTGTAAATTTGGAAAAATTTATGGTACACACTTTTGAAAATATAAGTCCCGTTGAAAGTAATATTGTGCTTGCTTTTCGGTCTGCTACAAAATACACAAAAGTATGAATTTCTTCGAGTATAACAGAACTGGCAAGACAAAGGCATATACTGGCATTTCTGTTATAAACGTCCCGGGGGTGTTAAATTTTTGTCAAAAGGGGCTGTTTATACAGACATAGGGTTGTCCTACCTATCTAACATTTCACTAGTATAAAAGTGGGGGAACAAGGCTTAGGGATCAAGAAAAGTGGCCCTTATAATAATTTGCAAGGAAGCATTTAAGTTATGATCTCGATGAAAGGTCTTGAAAATTTTATGTTGCGTACATGCATGCATGAAAGCGGCTTGTGTGCTTCATACATGTGTGCATACATTGTGCAGGCATGTGCATGCGTATGTGTTGAGAAAAAGCATTGACTAAAATCTCCAAAATGTCTAATAGAACAGTGGACCAATTTTGCCGATGTGCACTGTGACGTATCCCCTGTCCTCCATGAATTCCACCTATGCAACGAGTCAATTTCTCTAAGAGTTCTTACATTCTACCCGGTGTTGATTTGAACTTGTTCCTTCAGGATTTATAAGTATAAGTTTTTACTAGATTTCCCACACAAACTTATAATAGTGCCAAAATTGCCCTCCTTGGATCAGGTGTCGGTTTCCTTCATCTACAATATCCCCATACTGATGTGTCTTTACATTTCAGGTACCCTTAATTTTCCCTTTTTTCCTTTCTCTCTATTTCAAAATTCCTTTCCCCTAGGTGTTCCCTGCAAGAACATGTCTCCAGAACGCAGTTTCGTTTGATAGGCTTTATTCTGTTAACATGACTTTAGTTGTTGCTAAGTTATAGTGAATAGTGTTTCTAGAAACATCTTAACTATCTTTTCATTTTACATCAGGGCCTACTTATCCTTCTTTTAGCCTTCCTTTCCACTAGTCAACCCTCACTCTTGTCCTATTAACCCTAACATCTATGAGAGGCAATTGGCATGCAATTGCAGAAACGTTCATTGCGGATGCCTGATTTTAAGCTGGTTTGGCACCACAGAGATAAAAGGTGTGTCACTGTTGCAATTGCTTTCAATTGTTTCCCTCAGAGAACCCATTTGCTGGCTAAAAGCCTATGGGGCGCTTCCCCCTTAGAGATCGCCGCAAACGAAGTTGCTGGTATGGCTGCTTGGCTTTTGAGGGTCATCCGCCGATTTTAAAAACCCCATCCCATCC
The DNA here is from genome assembly GCA_023653785.1 of Ophioderma brevispina. NCBI lineage: Eukaryota > Metazoa > Echinodermata > Ophiuroidea > Amphilepidida > Ophiodermatidae > Ophioderma > Ophioderma brevispina. The sequence continues at coordinate 31,984 of JAMKCH010004420.1, read as the reverse complement.
GTCATGTTAACCCCTCCCATCATGCACTATTCCCCAAAAGTACTTCCCTTTTTTTCCGCCCACGACGAGGTTGGTAAAAAAATGTTTAATCTTCTGATTTGGGCGAGGTGCGCAACTTAACTGGTCAATTTGGCAAATCCAGAGAAGTACCACTGTGAAAACCTATTGCCTGCTAAAAGCGCGATGGGCCAGCTTTCTTCTCCATCAGGAGATTGCGAAATGCAAGTGCTGCTGTGACGTGTTCCCCTCCGGAGACCATTGCTGCTAGTCTGCGTGAACACATTAATGCCTTTATCTGTGGAACTTTTCACAGAGGGCACACGTCCCATTGGCAATAATACAAGCATGCATTCCTGCGAATTGCTGGGGTGTAACGTCTAGAGCTAAGATGTTGCTGGCTCCTACTGCGGTCATACTTGTTTGTTGGGTGGATGTTTGCGTTTAGAGTTAATAAAAAACTCTCTAATCACCTGTCCTTGATTTTCTCTCCCTCTGAATCACCCAATTTCCTTCTCCCATATTAACATAATCCCATGCATACATGCATAATGAATTCACCACTAAATGTTTATTGTCTCCCCCCTGTTCAAACCATTTCTAGGCTCCTTGCATCTCCAATGATACGCAAAAATTTGCCTCATGAAATTTGGTGGCTATGTTTGTTAGCAGTATTTACTCCGCACTATTGATCCCAATCAGCGTGTGTATCTGTATGCAGTATGTAGCTTGACAGGGCCTATACTACCCATACAATCTGTAATTTTATCTCCGGCTTCCTGTGGAAAAATGATTTTTTTCTTTTTTAAGATTCTCTTGTATCAACGTCTATAAAAAACAAAGTTTGAAGAGACCATTGTAGTGTTGTGTGAATAATGTGATACTGCATGATTTATCGAAAGCCACTTGGTAGCATTAAATGGGCTGAAGCCTGGACTGTATAAGCTTATTACTGTATGCATCCTGAGCGTGCCGGTGTTTTCACACCCCTGGGCTTAATTGGTTATTCGTTAAGGTGCCAACTCGAGATTTTTCACATAATAGGTGTTCCTAAAAAATGAAAAGTCCTTATGTTTGCTCTGACATAAAGATTTCTATGAAAAAATTCCCCTTCTGAAATGATTAAACTGAGAATTATTTATTTGGTACAAAATTGGAGAAATTTTAATTTAGAAAGCATGGCTGCATGCATGCAAATCTAAACAACAACTCCAATAAAAAATCAAATGAAAAATTCAAGACTTCACTTATAAAACATTACAAAAAAAATTAAAAAATAACAAATATTAAAAACAATATAAAAAAAAACAGGAAAATTTATTTAAAAGACATTTCAATTAAAACATAATTTTCTACATTAAAAAATTAAGCACCCACAAAATTAATAACAAAATGACCAGGCATTATGGGACCTACGAGAGTGCATCATTCAAGATTTACGGAATCGTGTGCCATTCGCAATGGCAGATTTAAATTTCCCAGGAAGATAGTCCGCATTTCTCACAGATTTCCCACTATACCTTATGTATAAATTTCCCCTCAAATTGGCCAAGTTTCCCTCCAAATGGCCAACTTTCCTGGGAGGAGCTTCCCAAATTCCCCACTTTTTCTTTTTCAATCCATGGCCATAGCTCTGAGACCTCTTAGCTAAAAGTTTGCAGGTTGGCACTTATTAGGGCAAGTGCTCTTCATCATTTATAAATTGCATACTACAGCAAATGAACTAAACAACATTTCTGACATTATGACCTCTGAAATAGGCAGCCTGTGACGTCAGTGCTAACTTACAACCGGAACACAGTGTATATGAATGCGGTTCAAGTTCATCAGGTAAAACAGACTGTTCGGCTTTGGCATTTGTGGATGTTGTGCTTAGCTCCGACGATGATGGAGTTCATCATTACTACGGGCTGTTGGCAACGAGATCCTGGGTGGTGCACGCCATTAACTGTACAATATTTGCGGCATCGTCCATCCCAGGAATGCCACGGACAACACGATACTAGGCCCAGGTTGTGAAAGACCGTGTGGGAGTGACCCGTTTTTGTTTTGGGCCCACATGCTTTGCACCAAATATGTCTTGTTGAAGGTTAGGTTTCTTGGGGTTTTATAATAAATTGAAAATACAGTTTGAGATTAATTTAAATATCCGGATGTTGGATGCACAATTAATGTCTTAGCAGTGTGGAACGGACTGTGGTATGGACTATTCTTTTGCTCAGCCCTAACTTAATGAGTGGACATGAATGTTCTTTGCTCTAGAAGCGAGCTGCATACTTGCAACAAACCGCTTATCTACCTAAGATAGCAGTTGTATATTTTCCCTCCAGGAATGGCTCAAAAAGAGAAGTTAATGTGCTATTTGGATTTCAAAAAAGTTAAATGATCCAGCAATGTCCCTGTTGGGTATTTGGTATAAGTCAAATTTTTCATTTTTGGACGGTATGGTATGAGTTTGAATTTTTCACAGAATATTTGACAAGTGCAACTGAATTAATTACATGATTATCCATCCTTATATTTGCTTTTCCCTGTTGATTTGCAATAATTTTGATAACATAAACTACTGCAAATATAAGACCTTATACAGTAATATACTGTGAAGTGAAAATGTTCATGCTTTGTTAATGTTCATGTTTTTTGCAGACCCGGTCCCTCACTCAACATAAAAAAGTGGTAACCATATAGTTCTTCATTTTTTTCAAAACCCCCCTTTTCAATTATTTTTTTTCATTGATTTTACCTACCCCCCCTTTTTTGCAAAATCGATGACAAAATTAGGGTTAAAAATACCCCCCTATTTCAGGTTTTCAATGACAAGATTTTTCAAGACACCCCTTTTCAATGACTCATATAATTTCCAGTTGCAAAAACATACAAGTATCAACATTATTTGGAGTAAAGACATGCACCAGGCTGGCACTGTAGGCTATAGTATTACACAATGACAAACTATTACGGGAAACCACCACAGTGCGCCTCTAAGGCCCCAAGGATGGCATCTGCTTGTTGTTAGATCGACAGTGAGACCAATTCTTGTGAAATACCCCCTTTTTAAAATTTTGCAAGAACGGATGCTCATAATAAACCCTTTTTTTGTGATTTTGCCGATTCTGCAAGAGAGTAAAAAATATACCCCCCCTTTTTCGCGAATTAGAACTGGGCATGGTTACCCCACTTTTTATGTTGAGTGATGGACCGGGTTTGCAACTCTGAACTAAATTAAATACAAACGTGTGAAAATTTTATTTTGTGCATAGGTTTTATTTATAAAAGGTGACATAATGCATTTTAAAAAAAAAAAACAAGCATTATTTTTTATATAATTCTTTCATGGACCAATTTGTTGTTGGTTACTCTTTTACAGTACTTAACAAAATTTTGCAGCAAAAATATTTGTGATTGAGAAGAATTCCCGCTTTTGTGTCAAGAAAATATTCATTTTTCCCTAAGAACATCCTTATAAACAAATTCATTTGACAATGAATTTCCTGATATGACATGTCTGCGTGTTAAGTTCGAAAATAAAAAGGGGGGGTACCGACTGATCCTAAGCTTCACCCCATAGCTGTAACCACTCAAAATTTGGAAGAATTAGAAATCTTGTATTTTCCTAATTACATCTAGTACTAGTAGTAAATATCTTGTACCGAAGTCAGTTTCATATGGATACAAGCAAAACTGTGGTTGTTGATCTGGTTGGCGGTGGTTGGTAATAGTTGGCGTAGCACGTTTCCTCAGGCAATGTAAATCTATGTCCACACATTACGCATGCTGTAAAGGTATATGTTGGATTCAAGTGATTTTAGAATTATGTGGGTGAAGGTCCGTTATTTTGATATAAAATAAAAATGTTGTTTTGAATATCTGGATTTTGTGTGGGCTGCCAGCTATAGGGAGGAGGACAACGTAGCATCCGGGTGGTGCGTTCTGGTTGTGTAGCACTAATGTTTATTTTTTTTTTTTTTTTAAATTGACCTCAATTGAAACGTTGAAGTTCAATTGGAACCAAACTGTGTCATAGAGTGTGCACCATGAGATTCCTCCATATGTTGATGAGGTCAAAGGTCATGTGAGGTCAAGTTGAAAAATAGGCTAAAAATGTAAAATTGTCCTACATTGAAAAGTTGAAGTTCAAACTTGTGTCATAGGTGCAATATGGAATCCCTCATTTGTCGATGAGGTCAAAGGTCACATGCTAAGGTCAACGGTCATGTGAGGTCAAGTTGTAAGATAGGCTGGGCGGCCCACAACTTATATTCTTTGAATATAACAAGCGCGAAAGCTGAGAACCACGCAATTCTAGTTTATTTTTTGTGCAGTTGGTGTTTAACTTCAGAACCACAAATAGAAGAGCTTGCAAAATATTTTGACCCATCTTTAAACTTCAAATTGATGATCCCTTTGTAGCTTCTATTGAGTATTAATACTGTAATCTGGTGCAAGTGAGGCGTCAGAGCCAAGAGGTGTCAAGTGAACAAATTAGAAGTGTTGTTGTATAGGAATTACTCACTAGTTCCTCACCAGTAGCTATGAAACTAAAAGATACTCTTAAAAATTTACTAATCAATACTAGTACTAAAATTTCCCACCTTAAATTAATCATATAGGGGCATAGTCAGAAAGTTCCCCAATGCAATATGGGGTCAGATGTCTGGGGATAGGTGGTAGACCCCAAGGGGTTAAGTTTCCTATCTTACAGTACATCTGATTGGCTCATTACATGATATGATATAACCTCTGAGCAACCAATCAAAATAGACCTTCTATATATCTGTACAAACCTTTAGGCCCTTGTAATACCATGTCTCTGATTGGCTAAATGTAACCATATAACCCAATGTACAACCAATAGAATCGTCCGGTAGACCTCATAGGGTTAAAATAACATTACTTTTATCTTCATTCATGGATTCCATCAGCATCTCAGAACTCAAAATGGGGTCCATTTTTATTAGATCTATGATGTCATATAGGAATTACTTTTAAGCCATAAAATTGACCGGATTTGGTGGGAATTTCTCGCCAGTTCACTGGTCCAGTTGTCAGTCATCATCTTGAGCCATCGCTGGCAGCTGACTGCCGACTCCAGCTGATTAGTAATTACTGCATGGTACTTGAGTGACTTGAACCCCATACACACTACAATATTGCTTATTTTGATGATTCGCTAATCTTGATTAGTGAATAAAGCATCTGTCCACAAGATAATTAAGATATGTTGGTGTATGCATTAAGCAGAAAACTAACAAGGATCAAAATAGTATGACAGGGATTTGTTTACAAATTGACGATTAATACCCTTTTACTGGCAGTATGGCCGTGGGGATGTCAATTGGTGTGTATCACTTCACTTGGCATGTGTTCTTAGTACTGAATTGCTTATCAAAACAATCTCCTGATCAAAAAATTTGTTGAAATGGGGGGGGGGGGGTCACGGAACCTGTGCTGCATCAACCATATTCCCATAGGAATTTCTCAATAGAATTGATAACACACTTGCTGGGTCATAAAAAAATAACAATCAAGCAATTAAATTAGAATTCCACAAAGTAACCTAGAAATTAGGGGCAAAACATAGTTTTCAAATTCACAACAAAGGAGCATAAATTGACACGGCCCTGTTTCCACAAATATATACGAAAAAGTATGCATTCTAAAAGGTCCAATCTACCAATATTGAACTCAAATGATAGTCAGTTTTCAACATGTCATATTTTCCCATTGGTTTGTACAGTAGCAGGATTTAGATAGCAAAAGCAAATTGATTGTTATCAGCATATAAAGGGTTAACTGAATTATTATTATTTAATGTATAATTAATAAGGATTAAGGAAAGTTATTAATGAATACTGGTTTTAATTCTTTTACTGACACTCCCATGGGGGGGGGGTCCTTCCTGCATTAGTTATCAAATTAACAGGGTAATGGATTTAAATATTTTTTCATGAAAAAAATATATTATCAGTTGTAAAACTGGCCAAATTAATTTGCGGGGCCCTAGGAGCCTCCTTGTCCACTTAACTGTTTAAAACATAAGCAAAAGTAGCTATAGTTACCACATTATCAGTGGAGGTCTGTCATACGAAACAAGGCTTATTAGCACAGTTGCCGTATACATAGCCCTATAGATTATTTTATGATTGTGATGTGTTTCAATGGGGCCATGCACTTTCTCTATGATTCTATAGTTTGTTCAGATCCAAACTGTTGGCCTATAACCATTGTGGATAATATTAGAAGCCAAAATACATTTTGACCAAGTGATTTTAATACAGTGGGATTGGTCAGTTGCAGATATAATCTATTTGTTTTAAAGAAGGACCGGTGAATCACTATGTATTTTATGTCATTGTACTAGAAATGACACACAGAACACTTCTGACAGACTATAAGTGCACATATTGCATCAGCGATTAGTGTGGCATTGAAGTTGTTGAAATATGATTATTATAAAATTCTGCATATTTAGAAGAGCATACAGGTAGAACCTTTTGATCCAAAGAAGAGACAGTATAAAACAGTGAATTTTGTGTTCAAGGAGCTTGCCCTGAATTTCTCAAGTGACAATAATTCCAGGAGTTAGTTTTCTTAGTAGATGTATAATAGAATCCTTACTTCCAAATGGTGAAAAAAAAAAATGTTTAACACCTTTGCCAAAGTTGCATGTTTTAGTGTGATAAAGGTCAAGAAAATTTTTGTTCTGAAAACAATTTTAAGACAAAATATCAATTGTTTCACATCAGATATAGACAGTATATTTGGTTAGTTATCCTCAACTTATCACCTCGGCACTATCAGTTGATTAATATAGAGATTAAAAAATTAAATTTTGTTTGGTTCATCTAAAATGATATCCACCAAAATGGGAGGCAAATCGGGGGTTTTGGAGGGAGAACAAAAAAAAGCTATTAAGATCAGGTCAGGGACCTTTAAAGAGTTGGACGAGAAATATTTTCAGCATGATTGTTTGCACTTTTTAAAGACGACATTTTGTTCTGGTCCTGAATCACAACTGCACCCAAAACAGGAGAGCACTGTATCACTTGGTCAGCAAGATTTGCAGTGTGTTACATTCATGCCATTTGCCTTTAAGTTGTAAAAGAAATAAGAAAATAACTCTTGTACAAAAATAAGGCTATACTTATATTAAGACCTCAATGAAACGGACCCAAATTACACCATCAGTGTAGGGTATGATTGCAAAGTCTTGCGTGTAGTGCATGCTGTGCACTCGCCAGCTTAACACATTTGGAGTGTGGGGGGAAAGGTTGATAAATGACGGGTTCCCAGTCCCAGGTCCCCATAGGTCCTGGGTTAGAGGTCAACACACAGCTGACATGATGCAAACCTGTTTGCTGTCGAGGTGTTACCAAATGCAATGAATGACAGATACCCTTTGTAACATGGAATGAATTACATAGCGATGACGATACATAATGTAGTATGTTAATCGGCAGGTAATGTTATGTACTGTGTGTAATAACATTGGGCGATGTTTTTTCACCGTGGGGAATATGGTGTATTTATGCACGCTGATGAAAATGAAATAACTGGTGCGTATGCTGGCTAAAGTAATCATAGTTATATGGCAGAAGGATGACATTACAATGTATGGATTATTAGAACACTGGAAATGTTCAGAGTGAGAATTTGTTTTTGAGGCAGCTATTTTTAAAGGGACACTCAGAAAAGCACATGAAGTATGACTCAAAACGGGGAGGGGCAGATACAAACTGAGTAGGTAAAAGAACTTGGTGTACTTCATGTGCATAGATTTTTCACTTTAAATGAAAACCAAATGAAAAATAATTACAGGATGTTGTAGTACATGCAAACACCGTGGACTAATTAGAGGAGTTTACCAGTAATGGATGGGGCTTGGATCCTAAAACATTAAAATTTATTGTTTTAACATGATGGAACCACGTGGATGAACTGAGGGATGCGATATATATCCTCATAAGGAAACAACTTAATGATTAGATGCTTTTTTGGACCTTGTTACATCAGTTCCTTCTCACACCGACAATTTTGGGCTGGAGTGGCATTTAGGGTAAATCATTAGTATTGATGCAAAATTAATGAAAAGAATTTTTGACATTAAAAGTAAAAGGTCAGTGTAACTAGGACTTGAAATTGAGGCAAAATCTGTATTTCAGTCTAAAAATAGATGGACATTTTTACCAGGAGAGCGATAATTTGATTATTAATTCAATTGGCCGAGGCAGTAAGAGGTGAAGAATTTGTCTACAAGTTACTGGTCATCAAAATTTGATTGCATCATTGAATATAAACAAAAGCAATTGGTTTGAAATCAGACCTGTTCAGTTTCAAAGCTTGTCTCACACAAACACACGGCACACGCCACATACAAACACACACACACATAAAATGAGAGTCCAAAATTGCGAATTACTACAGGAAAAATAATCATAATAGAGCCATTCGTTGAGAAAGGCACAATGCCCCGTCGCTCACAGACACACTCTGCCAATCAGCATACGCAACCTTTTCATAGACATAAATAGCTTTTAATTGAAGGGAGGAAGTCTTTAAATTCCTACCACGGGAGCTAAGGCATGCTGAAACCTGGTGTTTACATTTAATGTCCTAATTTCTGTAAATCTAAAAATGGCTCTAAAAAACAAGAGTGGGCTAGTTAGCAAGTATCATGGCAATCTATACTGCCTATTAGCCCATTTTCTATTCCGTAGTATACCATTTCCCAATCCAAACGTGGTTGAGTTTAATCAATGGGTCTAGGTGGAAGAGAATGTGATGTGTAAACCAGAAGAAGAAAGAAATGAAGAATGAGTTGACAAATGAGGCAGTTTACCTAAACTGAAAATATATGGGGGATTTTAACAGATAAAGGGTTAATGTTTATAATATTTGCAGCATGAAAATTTTCACAATTTGATGAGAAGTATTGATTTCAGACATAAATTTCACAAATTTGTATTTTCAGGCGGCCTATAGAAGAACACAATTTGGATTGCATGGATTTCAATTTAATCCTCACTTCAAACAAACAAAAAATCATGAAAATTTAAATGACCACCAAAAAGATTCTTGCTTTACCTTACAATAATATGACTGCCTTATGTTTAAGGTTTTCCAGAATGCTTTAAGTGCCCTATGTGGTAAATTTCTGATATGTCAAACCTTATTTCACAAACAAATTTCAAATTAAAAAAAGAAAAATTTCAATTGCAAAAATACTGGTGTGCCAATAAATTCTTGAGGAAAAAAAGCAAAAAACTAAAAAATTAAAAAAAAAAAAAATATTGGTTTTAAATTTAGCAAATTAATGCTTGTTGCCATCAAGATGCCACTTCAATATTCTCATAAAAAGTTATGTCATTCTGCTGAAATAATGTGTTTACAGGAATAGTGTATTCAAGATTCAAGATCAGTTATTTCCATAACATTGAAACCCAAACGCCAAAAACGCACAACAAAAAAATAGGAGGGTGACCGGGAAGGCCAATAGACCAGAAAAGGTCACCACATAACTTAAATGTTACAGTACATACACAGTAATTTCTACCATACAGAATATTGCATGCAAAATTTATGCATGATTTGTTTTTGTTTTGTTGTTAAGTTTGGTTGTTTGCAATTTGAACTTCAGCTGAAAATGTAGGCCATATCAAAAAATATAATATAATTTTTGGATCCTCCTTGCTTATAGCATTTCCTGCAAGACCTGCAAACCCACATTCCAGAAATTAACCAAAGGGTTCCACAACATCAAGAAGAAATTCACAGGCAAAGATTAAATCCCATATGCAGTGAAACCGTAGCATAAGGCCTACCAGGAATATGATCTTCCATTTGCTCCAGAACCCAGTGATATAGGGTGGATTGAAAAAAAAGTATTGACACTTCTGTAGCAATTCAATAAAATTTTGGCGTGTATCAGAGGTTTGGATATAAAAACCCATGGCTAGACCTCGGTACATTCCGATTGACACTCCAGAGTTTGGAAACACCAGAGTTTCAGTCTGCATTCTCCTCAAGATCTAAGTCATCCTTAATCATATTTAGGTGTTGATCATATCATTCGGAAGAAATGTAAACAAGGAATATACTGCCAGGTCCCATTCGAGGCTGACAGGATGAATGAGCCCATCGTGTGGTTATGTATTTAAAGGGACATTCCAGAATTCTCTGTATTGAGAAACGGACACACGATTTTAGGCGTATACTTTATTAAACTTAAATTTAGGCATGATTAAAGGATCAATAAGGACATTTCTAGAAAAAATGCTCCCCTAATTTGTTGAAACAATACTGGTCTATGTAAGTTAAATCACAGTAAGTAATAACCCAAAAAATAGAATCGTTTTATTATAAGAAGTAAATAAACCAAAAATGCCATCTCTATTCAATAAAATGCTGTATTACGTACGTTTTTTATTTTGTATGATCCGCTTAAATTCAAGCCTGCTTCCCTATGGGGTTTAATCTAGGGCAGCTGGCAAGTTCAAAACTTAGTTTTTTCATTGTGTTACTTCTTTGTCCCTTTCTACCTGTGCACCAGAACAACTGAATGCCATCTATACTTCGTTCATCACTAATAGCAAATCATTTTCCGGCTTGTTTGTATCCAGTTGAAAGTATTTTGTTATTTTACACACTCGCTTCTAGCCACTCTAGCTATTCTATATCAATTGCAGTGTGAAGAGTTTGCAATTTTGTGATGAACAAGTATAGGGAAAATTCATAATTTTATCAACTTTTTACCGTAGCAAGTACTGTAAAGTGGTAATTTCCGCGGTGTGAGTAATTTTTCACGTTCTGCAATTTTAAGCATTTTCACTATTTGTAATATGCTTCTTTCAGTCTATCCTACATAGACTTACACAAAATAAAATTTTTCTTGCACGTTCCTCAGAAGGCGGCCAAAAGCGACAAAATTAATGTAGCGTGAATATTTCTACTTTTAGCGTCAGCTTTTTAATCAATTCCCTCTGGACATGTTTCCGGTAGTTTTCTATGACCATCATGCAAATTGGGTGATTGTTGAAGCCAGAATCTTTTATTTAAAAGCAAAATCAATGAGGAAAATCCCTTGTGTTTTTGTTGTACTTTCTGGAAAACGACTGTTGCATCACAATTACACAATCATATGATCATAGCCTCACTAAAGGTTTAATGCTATGACGTGAGACTACACCTTACACAACTAGCACACATGACAGTTAAACATATCTAGGCCTTATCAACACTTTCTAATTTCGCATGTACCAATGCTTTCAGGCTTGTATCGAATTCCTAACAGCAAATTTCATAAAAAACTTCCATTTACATGTTACTGCATAAAGTTCTCTGACCTCAGCAGAGCCATTCAAAACAAATTTACTGTTTCAACTCCATGGGTAACACATTCGGCATGGTCTAATCACTGTTCGTGCCATAAAGCAACTACCATAGAGAGTCTGGTTAAAAATAGCAGTTAGTCCGTTTTCTGTGGTTTTTCTAGTCCCCAGCTTAACTTGAGTATTTTTGTTCAGACTATAAACCACAATAATATTCTCGGTATTTGAATATGATAGCAAGCTCCAGTGATTTTAAATACACTCTGATGACCACCAATCGTGCCACAATAATATTTCTAAGTGAGTTAGTATTTTGGTATAATACTGGTTTAGTATTAGTGTTCAACCACTCCAGAAAATAACAGTGTGTTCAACTCGAACATTAGATTGCCCAAGGGATTCTTGCAAACGAACATTGATCAGCGAGTTGGCATATTATTTACCCTTTTATAAATTAAACAGGTTTCGCATTGAACTTTCGATGCAATTCAGAGAGTCACGTTTAGGCTTATGGAATTTCACATTTGGTAAATACGGCTAAAGAAAATGTGAAATGAAGCGCCGGTTGTGAGAGGGAAGGTCTTGGGATAATACAAGGTGCTTAACCATGTCGGCCATAATTCGCTCACTCAAATCCAACCTTCCGCTCCCCAGACCCCATCCCATCCTCATCCTTCCTTATGCCATCCCATCCCTCTCTCTCATCCTGCCATCCCATCCCTCTCTATTCCCATGGTGGGAAACGTTAGGAACAATAAGAAGCTGCTTCCCGGAATTTTGACCATTTTGGGAGGGAATTCTTGTCTTTTCAGATAAAGAAATACATAAAAATGGTGGAAATCTTTGGAACATATTCATTTTTCCTGCCTATCCACCACATCCCATCCCATCCTCTCCTACAACCATCCCTCCCTCGCTCCCTCGCTCCATCCCTCCCTCCTTACTCTCCATCCCATCCCTCCTTACTCCATCCCATCCCTCCCTCCCACCCCTTCCCCATCATCATTCCCACTTCATCCCACTCTCCAACACCAGCCCTCACATCAAATCCAACTATTAATTCCCCTTCCCCTGACCCCATCCCATGCTATCCCTTCCTTATGCCAATCCATCCCTCCCTATGCCATCCCCCATCCCCCTACACCATCCCATCCTCCCTACTACTCCATCCATCCCATCCTCCCTACGCCATCCCATCCCTCCCATACTCTGCGTCCTATCCTCCTCCCTACACCATCCTCATCCCTCCCTACTCCACCTATCCCTCCTCCCTACAAGCCATCGCACTCCCATCCCTCCTACTCCACCTATCCTCTCCCTAGCCATCCCAATTTCCTCCCTACTCCAATACCTATCCCATCCTCAACCTACTCACCATCCCATCCTCCCTACTCCATCCTATCCCACCCTCCCTATCTCCCATCCCTCCCTACTCCATCCCATCCTCCCTACGCCCTCCCTCCCTCCTACTCCCAGCCTATCTCCCATCCTCCCTACCCATCCCATCCCTCCCACTCCATCCTATCTCACCATCCTCCCTACTGCCATCCTTATCCCATCCTTCTACCAACCATCCCATCCCTCCCCTACCCATCCTATCCCCCCATCCTCCTACTCATTCCATCCATCCCTCCCTACTCCATCCTATCCCATCCTCCCTACGCCATCCCATCCTCCCTACTCCATCCTATCCCATCCTCCCTACGCCATCCATCCCTCCCTACTCCATCCTATCCCATCCTCCCTACGCCATCCCATCCGTCCCTACTCCATCCCATCCGTCCCTACTCCATCCCATCCGTCCCTACTCCATCCTATCCCATCCTCCCTAAGCCCCATCCCATCCCTCCCTACTCCATTCCTCTCCCATCCTCCTCCCTACGCCATCCATCCCTCCCTAATCCATCCCATCCCATCCTTACCATATCTCACCCCTCCCCCTATCCTCTCCACCCCATCTGCCACCCCTCCCCGCACCACCACCACTAATTTATTAGTGTTATTTGGCCTAATACATTGGTAAATAAATGCATTCCTACAAAGAAAGGGATGTTTTGCTCCTCACTCTACTTTTAAATTTCCCACAGTTGTTACCTGAATGAACTGTCTTCCCCCCCAAAAAGCTTTGTATTGAAACATGTTCAAGAAGAGAGCCCATGCAGTTCGATATGAATTTCAATTTCAGTTCCCTCTCCAATGTAAGTAGTGGGAGATAGTTAGGACATTCCAAAAAAATACCATTTCAGTTTTTCTATAAAATCAAGTTGTTTCTAATCCTTGGAGGACTAATTAATAAATTACACTCAAGCTAAAAAAATGCCAAATTTCCAGAAACACAATCCAAAATTTCCTCCAAGAGTGAAAATTCTCTTCTAATTCTTAGTATTTTTTATTTCATGAAAAATTTCCCCATACAAATAGAAAGATTCCCAGGGGAACCAGGTTCCCAGTTCCCGCACTTTTTCCAGGGGTGTTCACACTTGGTATATTCCCCCCCATACAACTTTTAGAATAGCCTTAGGGGTGGTTCCAATGAAACCAGATGAGTGAAATTTTGTTTACTCAAGATAATTTTTCTCAAATAAAATTCAAGTCACTTGCAAAGTTAATTACTGGGTTATTTGTGTAGTGGATTGGGTTCTAAATTCAATCCTACTGGGTTTATTATGGCTAACAAGTTGTCTTCTAAATCAATTGGAAGAAATGGCAAGTGCTTTTCCCCAAGGTAGTGCCCCCCTCCTGGGGGGTGGGGTGTCTGAATGGGGACCTCACATATGAAATGGATATAGTGTAAGACTGGTGCTTCCAAAACACAGGGGCATTCGGTGACAGAGGACTCCAAAAGATAGGGGTCTTCAGGTGAGAAGACGGCCAAAGTCGGGGGGGGGGACTTATTCTGGGGCATTTCACATATGACAAGGCTTACAGGTTGTAAAGGCTGACGCGCAAAACCCAGGGACGGTTATGGTACAGGACTAAAAAAAATAGAAGTAGTGGTGAGAGACAAAACGCCAAATGCTATCTTCGGGTGACAAATTTGCAAAATTTTTTAAAAAAAAAATGGTGTCTTTGGGTTAAAATAAATGATTGCACTTGAAATTTGCTTTAAAATAGGTATTGGTGGGAGTGTAATTTAAAAATTTCCCTTTCCCCCCCCCAAAATAGGGCTTGGTGACAGTGATAAAGTGTTTCCAAAAATATGGGATCTTTGGGTTGCTGAAAAATGGTGGTCTTAACAGCATTAACCATGTGGGCAATTCCCACGGCAATGTCCCCTTGAGCCCTAAATTGAAATTCATTTTAAGGCAACAATTTACATTGAACATGAAGAAAGATACTTCACTGTAAAATCTGCATTCTAAATTGAATTTTCAGTGTTTGTTCTGATTTTTTTATGGGTTTTTTGGAAAACTTATTTACCGAACACGATTTTTGGCAATTTTTGACTAACATTTGTGCTGTCAAAATATTAGTCCTGTAATCTATGAATATTGAACCACTGAAATGTATTCATTTCTTAACGCTAATCCAAGATAGGTAACTTTTTATAACTTACACTTTTAAATCAATTGCAGTTATCTAGAGGGCGCTCTTTGAGTTCCAAATTTTACTTCTGATTTTGCACTAAATGTATTAACGTCCATGACGTTTTATACTCTTGTTTCCTGTAACTACACGACCATGCAACATGGCGTAGCCAGAGGGGGGGCGGGGGGGCCGGTTGCCCCCCCGATCGCGATGTTTTGGGTCGGTACATAACGGTCCGTCGGAACATTCGTCTAAAAAGCTTGTAAGCTTGTTTGGTTTGAGCGCGTGGTGCATGTTAATGAAATACAAGAGCTTCAAACAATTAGTACTACAACAGCTTATTGGTCAATAATACTCCATAATACTTGGCGCGTCAGTGATGATATCGCTGCCACATCCCTCCTTTATTTTAATTCAAAGTTAAATAGAGTGTTACCATAGTTAAATACTAAACAGGAATAATGAAACTTGAGATTACAACTTCAGAGAGTTTTGGTTATAAATGATGTCCAAAAAACTGCTTGTCCATTTTCGTAACGTCCATGACGCCGACTTCTGAAGCTATTTTCTTGTTAATGAACTAGAGCTTTCAGGATGTTTGATGTTCTTGTTAAACATTAGTATGTTAACTATCAGTACCAGAAATAAAATTAAATTCCTTAGCTTTCAAATATGTTGAAATACATTTTGAATACAGAGAGGGTGGGCAAAATGTAACGTCCATGACGGTGGAATTGCCCATATGCATCACCTCAAAATGAGATCAAGAGGCCCTTTCAATCAATAATTCATTTGAAAACTTTTCTAACTTTATTGACTTGGAAACTTTGTCATCAACTTAGAAAAGTTTAAAAGTTGCTCGGCAAAAGTTTATCTCATCACTCAAAATCTGCCAATCTTGCAAGGAGGGACACAAGTTATCTGGAGATCAAATGGGTTAATTTCAGGGCTTTGTGTGCAGCCTTATCTCCTCTTGTATGGAACATGGAGATAACCAAATCCCCCGACCAAATCTAGTTCATCTACACACACCACCAACCCGCCCATGTGTTCTATGGAATGCCTCCAGAGACCAAGAGTCTTTTGAACCAAACATGATTACAAGATGGGCTAGGGTGGGTTCACACAGAGGACAAATGAGCCAGCCAACTCTGTTTGCATACATGACACATGAGTTTATTATGCGCTGTAGGCATACACAATAATATTATTAAGTTCTCCGTATCAATAATTTCAGCATCGTCAGGTATTTATAGCATTTAAATTGGACTAGCGATTAACTGCAAGCCTAAATGTTATTTGGAAACATTTTTGTTGGTATAGAATGTAAGTGCACTGCACAACCCAGGCAAAACATCAACCATGCTAGCATGGTTCACCATGGTCAACCCCCGGTCAACCATGGTAGAACTGTGCTTGACCATGGCCAACTGCGCTTTGACCATGGTCAACCATAGGTTTGAGAAATGGCACTACAGTTGAACCTATGGTTGACCATGGTGAACCATGCTAAAACATGGTTGACATTTTGCCTGGGAACTTATAAAATTAAATCCATAAGAAATATAAATCACATTGCATGGGCAATTGTTGCCTAATTGTTGCCAAATCATGTCACGTATTTGTAGGCCTATAATATGTGATCGTATAAACAAATAATGGAAAAAAAGGAAGTTTAAATGTGTGCAGGAAGTGTTTAGGAGTGCCAATAACAACACCTAAGGGGGCTGTGGGTTATATTGACAGCACTACAATGAATAAAAGGAGAAGAAAATGGATCAAAGTCAAGATCAAAGTCATGTGACTTTGTTTTTTCAATTATAATCTTAAAACAGCCAATGAAAATTATATCATTTTATACCTATACCACTGAATCAAATTTTGGGATTCTCTTTATTCTTAAAGGTCTTGACCCGATCGCTAATAGCCTCGTCCCTAGAACCCCCAATTTTAACTGGAAGTGGTCAAAATTTAGGTGTCTGAAGAAAGCTACTATTTTTGTGGGCCGCCAGCTATAGCTGGCAGGATGTATGTGTGTGTGTATGTATGTGTGTGTGTGTGTGTCACTTGACCTCAATTGAAAAGTTTGAAGTTCAATTGGAACCAAACTTCTGTCATAGGTGCACCATGGGATCCATCATATGTTGATGAGGTCAAAGGTCATGTGCCAAGGTCAAAGGTCATGTGCCAAGGTCAAAAGTCATGGAACGTTGCACAACTTATATTCTGTGAATATAGTGAGTGCGAAAGCCGAGAACCACAAAATTCTAGTTCTCATTTACCCTGTGAAATCGTAGGGTTCGAAGATATTTTTGGTTTGGATGTTATATGAGCAAAAATGTGACTCATTTTGGTCGACCAATATTAATTTTACACAGCACTCTATGGGGCTTACAAAATTGCATTTGTAGCTCTCACTTCAAAAGGGGATGAAATATCGGCCCAAAACTTTGCAGTTGGGGGTTTGGGGTGGTAAAAGGCCATGCAATCAAGATGAAAATTTATGATTAAATTGGGTCATCCTCCTTTTGTGAAATGAGTATCTGGGATCATCTAATTACAGAATCCCTACATAAAGAAAAAAAGAGGTCATTAGAAATGTAACTTTTCCAGATTTCTGGATTTTTGGCCATAAATAAAAAAAATTCTGGAAATGTATTTTTTTTTAAATTTCAGAGATAAAAATTTTAATAATATCAGTAGAACTGCATCAAAAACAAAATTTTAAGTACCAATCTTTTTTAGAAAGTGGGTGTTTTATCCTAATATCTCGTAAGAAAAATTTGTTCCCCGGAGCTTCAGTGGATGCTACGCTAAAATTTGGCCTTGACTTTGGTTCAAATTTTGGATTTTCAGGAAATGGGTCTACACCTCTATTAGGCGTATGAAAGTCGATGTTATGTTTCCCGAAACCCATCCGCGTTATGATTTTCTGCCCGCGTTTGAGATGCTGAAACCCCTAAAAAGTTCATTATTGTGTATTTTAAAGAAAATATCAAGGTTTCTTCTTGTGTTCACATCTTGTGAATGTGATTTTGGTAGATTTTAAACCAAAGAACTGTTGCAAAATCATTTCTAAATATAGGATGGTGTTTTGACACAATATTGTGGGTATAGAGTACACTAAAGGTGGTGAAATGGCTGTTACTGCAAAATTACGAATAATGAATAATGAAAAATGAAATGTTTGCCTCATTATGATTGTCAAAAAATGTTACGGGAAACATAACATTGACTTTCATTGGCCTTACATCTCTGGGACATGTGCTATTTGAATTGTCATTGGCATTACATTAATTTCTGCCTACACCTGCATGTCAAAAAGGTTGTCGCCTGCCTCAGCAGTGTTCGTCAGCCATGGAATCATGTATTTCTGATTCCAGGTCATTTTCCCCTTTTAACCATAAACCATAACTGGCCCCAGGATAATCCATTAATTAAAGGACAGTTGGCAACCTTGCCGAAGGGAATTTCACCCCTCCATTCCTGAACTACGAGAGAAACAAAGAAGATATTTTTTATAAGTTGACCCGACGTCATATTTTTAAGAAAGTCATGCGGTTGATATTTATCAAATAAAGTGCAATCGTCCATGATTGCCAAAAGCAGGGGAGAGTAGTATGTAGAATGGTTATGTATGTATCCAGTGCAATTTGTACATTGTTAACGGGAATGTGTGCTTAAGGGTAAACCATTTTTTTCTAGCAAACTTAGAACTGTTGCATTTAACTAAGTGGTATGTATCGGGTATCTCATATTAAAGCGGCACTGGCACATTTTCACAAAACATGAAATTTCTTCAATTTGCTCGCAAATGATAGTCTATGCCATTCGAAGAATAGAGATATATATTTTACACATAAAAATAACATAGCCCAAAACACATTAATAAGAGGCTAAAGACATCCAGGGAATTTGTAGGCTAACTTTTAAATTTGCCGTAACTTAAATCAACAAATTGATATTATAATAAAACCACAAAAGGTCACAGACCGGTCAAACAAGGTGTATGCCGTGAGAATCAACTCTAGTGTGTGTTTTCATGTGTTACCCACCATTTCTGTGTCGTCTGCCGGTGACATTAATTATAAAATTGTTCTATTTACCTATAAGCGCACTGATTTGAGCTTAATAAATTCAGGTAAGGGTAAGTATAAAACCTACAAACACGCAAAAAATATAAATTTTGAAAAATCTAGAGGGCGCACTATTTTCAAGGTGACAGCAATGTTCTTTAAGACAACAGTATGGAGAAAACAAAATTTCCTGACTTGATTTGCCCCTGTAGTTACCATGTAATGGACCCTCGAATCAGCAGCAACTAACTAACATATATTCTAGTGTATGCTTTTCTCAGGTATGAATATTAATGAGTCATTTGAATTTTATGAAGATGATATAATCACTCTAGCCATCTACAACTGGAATAGTATTGCACTTAAAAAGTCCAAACAAAATGAAATTATGATTATATATCAATCTGAAAAGATGGTGACCGTAGGAAATGTAAAACGAAAAAGTTCGATTTTTATCTGTCTTTCTAAAGCTTTGGGGGGCTGAAAAAATGTCAAGATTTATGTATTTTCCTGTATTTTCAATCCACCCAAAAAGCGCCCAATTGCCTTATTTAAATGCATGACGTCATTTCGGTATCACCGACACGTGATCACAGTGCAAAAAGGTAAACACTGACTGTTACACTCGAGTTGTGATGTTACTGTTAACCCAATATAGGTCGAAAGGTGGTCGACCGCCGGCATTCTTTAGTATTAACATTTTATTTGCAATGTAAGAAGAGAATGAAGATGAGAAAGGTATTGGTACTTGGTGCGAGAGGATTAATATTGTGACAAACACCTGACTTTGACTTACAAATACAAGGCCAAACGGCCCGATTCATGGAATGAGCTCCGTGGACGGCAACCATGCAAAACATGCAAAAGGTATAGGGCGAAGCGTGATTTCAACTGTATATTTCTGCACACGCATGATTCTTTCGTACACTTAATATGGGCAAATACATTTTTAATGGTGGTATGAAGTTTGTAGATATCTGCGGATTCTATTTTGATCGCTCATGGCTGTGATTAATTCACGATTGCTTGCTGAATAACAAGTCATATAAAGTTTAATCGCGCACACAATAAAACAATACATGTACTTATTAAGATGAATGACCGATCAAAGTAATTTACCTCTCAATTTAAAAATTTGTGGGATTTCTTTGTTTTTTCAACAACTGTTCAAAAGTGCGTTGGCACTACGCTGTGTATGCACCACCCCACGGTATCCCCGGGTACGTACATGGTATTCACTTCGTCGTTGGCCTCGCCGGGGTATTTCCTCAGCGGGAAATAACCCTGGCTAGCTCTTCCCTATCACGGTACTTCCCGACGATGAATTTCCCAATTCTGATTCTCATGGCATATTTTGGACTCGGGCTTGTACTTTCACTATTTGGTTCCAAGATGACAGATCTACGAAACTGATTTCAGAACAAGTTGTGGTGGCATTTAGTACATGATCCCCGACATGATTTATTGACCTGATACGTTAAAGACGTCACAGGCATAGCGACCAATTTGAGAATTTCATTTTGTTTATAGGGGGGGCTAGGAAAATAATCTTTTCAGTGTAATTGTGACTTACCTGGAGCAGTTTGGAATTAAAAATTATGTTTCTCGTTCTATTATACACAAAAGCTTCTTTTGATTAAATATTATCATAATTTCATGGTGTGTGGACTTTAAAGCATGGCCCCTCCCAGGATCGTTATTAATTATCAACAAAATCGTTGAGTTCTAGGAGTGCTGGGATTGTATCTTCAATTTATAAGTTGGTCCATGTGAAACTGCTTATCAAAAAAAACAGTGGTGCTGATTTTAATGTTCTGAAAAATTATCGTTCCATTGCCACAATGCATGCACTGCCATAATTCTTGTTGAGAGGGATCCTGTTTGTGTGTATAGTAGCATTGTCCCCGACTTCCCCAAAAAAAGTTGAAAGGTATGAATATCGTTTGAAACCTTCCTCCTCAGAATGAAGCTTTATTATGTACATTGAAGTTCTTGGCAAGAGACGAACATGTCCTCCTCATAAATACCAAACTGACATTTTGGAATAAGCTTTTCTCAAAACAGTTTTATCAGAACAGAAGTGCTAGAATTGCAAATACACCTTTAAGTTTCAGCTAAATGCCAATTTGCTCTTCTGGATAAAGTTGGTTTGTACTTGTTTCAATACATTCATATTGAGTTGAAATGATGCTGATGAAAGCAAAGCTGAAGGCTGTAGATGACCTGATTGCTAAAAGACATCCTATATGTCCGCTATAATGTTATCAACCCTGCCTAAACATTTACCATTTTGTTCTCTTTTTTGTTTCTTCTACAGTCACACCTGAAGTCAAACAGAAGATACAGGCCATTTTGGTAAGTGACATTTTGAATATTTGCCGCCTTAACCTGACATTTTGACGACTTGTTTAAGATCTCATAGCTTTCAAGAAGGCAAGCTTAACATAAAAAGTCAAGCCTGAGCTATGTAAAAGTGCGTTTACACAAACTTTGGATAGAGTTAACCTCCCTTCTATATGTTCATCTTTAATCAATTTAAAAGAACGCGCCTTGATTTGCAAGAAATAGTAATAGGCTCATATGCACACGATTAAAGTAGCACAAAAAGACTTGATATTTGACATAAGGCATTGATTACCTCTATTTGCTACCACTTGGAAACCTCAGACACCTTTTGTCTCATCTAGTGGCTGCTGGTTCAGGGCTTAAGGGGATGACCTGATTTGATATATAAATATCGATCAGATTGAATGACGTTTGGTCCTCACTACTACATCTGTACGGTTTGCACTGATATTTCAAACCATTTTTGAATGAGGCTAAAAATCTGATTTTGTAGCTCATAGAATATTCGTAAAATTATATTGGTAACTAACAGGAGCCCTTTGTGTTTGTTTCTCATAACAATCCATCCAAACAAGCACTTCAGCTGTAACTTTTCACCAACCTTTGCCCACTTCCATTTACGGTTTTAGGTTCCCAGCATGAGGCCTATAGTGATCAGGCCATGGACCTTTACACCTATCATACACAGATTGTATATAACCGCGCCCCCTTTTACACCTAGGAGGCAGTGAGTTAAAATGCCTTGCTCAAGTCCACACCTTTTGGCACATGGGACTCCAAACTCACAACCTTCAGATCAGGAGTGTGGGGTCTTTTTATCCATTTGACCACACATGCCCTACTTAAACATTTGAAGCTAAAGTGCGACCATCAGCATAGCATTCATTGCTGTATCATTTTTAGGTATTTGGATGTACTCGGAAAGACCTTATGCAGCATGATTCGTTTTTGTGGGTGTCCGTCCGGCTTCGAATTACAATTTTAGAAACTTCAAAAATTTACACGCACAATGTAAAAGTTTACAGCCAGGCTAATGTAAACATGGATTGGTGCTACTGCTAACCTTTTATTCATCAGACTCCTGGACGTTTAGACATTGACAGTTGGCTCAAATTTGATCATTTCATGCATTCAATGACTTTCATGAAATAAGCTAAATGCATAGTTTATGAATTCACAAAGTTTAAATTTACATGCAAACGTGCATGCAGGATACAAGGTTACATGCACATAGAGAATGCTACATGCACCTGGCATGTTGCACCTGGGTAATTCAAAGCCTGGTGTCCGTGCTGTGTGATCTAACTTTTGGTATACCTTTTTGTTAAAATTTTTGTCTTAGCCCGCGGGAGTGTCTCACCTTCATTTTGTTAGGTATGTGCCCCCAATTTCAAAAATTGAGGCTCTGGAGCTGATTTGAGGCAAAAAAAATTGGGTCTCCGGAGCTACGTTTCCTGAACATTTTTGGAAAATAAGCTGTGATTTACCCTCAATTTCCAGCTACTTAGCTGAGGTGTTTTGAATAAAATTTGGTAGGGATGGCTTTGGACAATGAAAAGTTAGAGGGTTCTCTGGAACTGAAATGGGGTCCAAAGTGTGGGATCACTGGAACTGAAAAAGAGCCTGAAAATTGAGTGCTTATGGGGGGCACAATACACGCCTATTACCTCACAATGTGGCACCCCCTGGGTCTTAGCCTTCTTAATGCAAGTGATGATTCAAAGTCATATAGGTTATTGCCTTATACACAGAGATTGTGGGGTAACTATTGAGGAGGTCAAAGGTCATTCATGGTCACTTAGGGACATTATATTTCCTTCTTGTTCTTTGACTACATAATTGGACGACCTATTTGGGACCGCTGGCCTGTCCCTATTTTCTATAAATTAAATCAATATCAATTAGCAGGGGCCTCAAATTCTCATCGGCATGTGTAAATCTGATGGATTCCCGCAAAATGCTTCACGAATCTGCATATTCTTCTCGCCAAATTCTTCTCCATTTTCAAATCGCCTAAAATTGAAAGTTTGCAAGATTTAAATCACATACTCTTATATTGGTAGACTTAAAATAAATAATAAAAACACTTTACAAATGTATGGGAACTCATCAACGTGTCCTTGTTTTTCTTAATATTTTTTGTTTGATTAAATTGTACTAGTAACTTTACTTAATGAACTTTTTGTGACTAGAACCCTGAAATCATTGCCCTCTCTGCCCGGAAAGAATTTTGTCTTGTGCCACCACCCATTGAAGATGTTGAATTCGGCAGCCTCAACAGATACCTGCATGTTGAAGGATGTGGTGGGCAGAATTCATCCCCAACTAACTCCACCTAACACAGTTTGGCATTATTTCATTGCGATTATCACTAGCTGTATGAGTCCTTTCTTGGCAACGTCCCGCTACCCCAGCACCAGCCCCAAATTGTTTTTGGTAGAACAATTTTATTTGGATAATATTGGAGAAAACTCGATCATTTTGGGCCGGTCATGGTGCGTTTGAATGCCCAGGCGGTCTGCATTTTTTGTTTTTTTTAAAAATTCGTACTTGGTGTAACACCAATATCTTCTGCAATGTCACAAAACAATTTGATTTACCATAAAGCTCAACACCCCCAAAAATTGCATTTGCTTTACACGGTGTTTTTGTGATTATTGCAATCATTTATATTCCTAAAATCGACCACTAAATGAGAAACTAGCAGGGAGACCGCGCTGCGCGCGGGCCCCCTCTAGCTGAGTATACACCCTCTAGAATCAGTACTTGAATGTTTTCAGAAGTCACGGTATTTTCGACCTATTAGCAGTCCGGCACATTTAGTCCAGTTTATTAAGGCATGGTCCAGTTACGAATTGATCCCTGGATGCCCTTTGAAGACCCAAATTACCCATCGAAAACATGCCCACAAACCTTGTATGGCAAAACTCTACCACCAAATACAAAAACTCATACCCATACGCGTCAAGGCCACGGCCAAGTTACCTCATAATGACCCCTGATGATCTTTGACCCCATGATATCTCGAATCGTGACCACTAAACTCGTACAGCGAAGTCTACCAGACCATAACCAAAGACTCATATCCCTACGTCAAGCACAGCCAAGTTACCAATAATGACCCTTGGAGATGACCTTTGACCCCCAAATGAACCCCTCGAAAATGTGACCACTAAACTCGTAAGCGAAACTCTAACCACCATACCAAACCTCAATCCTATCCATTGACGTCAAGCAACACAGTTTACCAATAATTACTTTGATGACCTTTGACCCCAATGAAAAGTGACCACTAAACGCGTACGGCGAAACTCGACAACTCTACACCAAAACTCATATCCTCCAAACGTCAAGGCACAGCCAGGTACCCAATAAGGACCCTTGATGACCTTTGACCCCAAAATTACCCCTCTAGAAAAATTGACCACTAAACTCTATGGCAAAAATTACCCACCACACAAAACTCATCTCCATACGTCAAAGCAATGCCCAAGTTCCAATAAGAACCCCGTTGATAACCTTGACCCCAAAACCTCTCGAACATGGACCACTACACTCGTACAGCGAACTATACCACCACACAAAACTCATATCCATACGTCAAAGCACGGCCAAGTTTACCAATAATGACCCCATGGATGACCTTTGACCCACAAATTACCCCTCGAAACACGTGACCACTAAACCCTACCGGCAACTCTAAATCCAACCATACCAAATCTCATATCCTTACGTCAAGCACGCCCAACTATCCAATAATGACCCCTGTATGAACCTTTGAACCCCCACATGACCCCTCGAAAACGTGACCAGAACTCTTACTTCGTGAGCTCTAACCACCATACCAAAATTCCTTGTTGTCCGTTAAAAGATGGCGAAACGCATAGCCGACCAAACCCACAAACAAACAAATTTTGTTTTTTTTTAGTAATATAGAAGGCAATGTGTTGGTTTTTCATTTTTAAATTTTTTTCCCAGTAAGTTGCAAATCAAATTGAAACTAAATAATTAATCTAAAAATATTCCCAGAGGATTGTGGGTATAAAATCATGTCCGGTAATGTGGGTGAAAAAAATAGCATGTGATCAAGATTGCCCATATAGATCGTCTTATACCTACCCAGGTCATAAGGTCAATGCCGCAAGATGGAATCTAATGTTTCTATAACTGGTTGGGTGGTTGGCTATGGCTTCCATAAACAACAACACGGCAAACAGCTGTACCGATATGATGCGTGGATGTTATCTCATTACAAAGTAAGCTGTTTTATCGATACAAGGGATCATCGTCAATCGTAAAATACGATCAATTGACCACAAAAAATGCAGGATTTGAGTAGGGTTACGGCAAGTATTATGCGAATCTGATTTGATTCCGCGAACGAGTGTGGCGGAATCTTGCGCTAATCAAATTCGGGGATTTCCCGCGTCGAATTTTGAAGCCCTTGCCTTAGGCCATTTGGTATATACCTTGTATGATAACCTATTGTCATATCATGTTTATTTTCATTGACCATGATGGAAGTGTGACATATCAGCCCTGGACCCTTGCTGACCTCTGTGCATGAGAATTGGGGGGGGTGAAAAACAATTATAATATGAGACAATACGTAACTGTGTGTCTTCTACCATTGATACTTAATTACCAAATTTTATCGTTCTAATAACAGAATAGTCCTGGTGTGATCAAAGCCCTGTTTGGTAGAGACCTTTTCTTTTTGTAACCACATAGGAAAACATAATCTACTTTGATAATGTCAATATGTCTCCTTATGGCATCCTCTACAAGTCGCATATTATCCATGGATTATAAGATAAGAAGAGCACTCATAATCTGTATAATCCAGTTAAGTATGGCATTGACTGGTATTGTATGACATACTGGCAGTACCTGTAAAGGTTTACCAAAGATATGAAGTTTTTTAAAATCCAGGGAGAGTTATACAGGCATTATTAATTTTGGAAAAGGGATCATGTATCACCAGGGAGGGACATGAAGTCATCTGGGTGATGGTTTCCTATGGCAGTCTAATTGGCATAGGTCCAGGTTGCTCTTTTCATTCTACACCCCGTAGGAAAGGAGTTGTTCCAATGAAACTAGTTTTTGCCCATTCTTTTTTTTTGTTTGGGGGGGGGAATGATTCAATTTTCTTTGGGTTGAATTAACGAAAAAAAATTATTTGCACCAATTATGGATAGCACTTGTGGGGTGAGTTAAGGAGCAAGTTAAAAATCAATTTGTCCTGGAGTGACAGGTGTGTGATGCTTCAGGATTTTTCCTGATTTCAGCTTTAAAAACTTTCTGCAACTTTATTTAAATTCAGTCACCCGATTCTAAGCATTTTGGTCAATTGTAAGCGTTTTCAGGATTTTTTCCGAATTATGGATTTGCCCCAAAACTCAATCATAACCCCTGAGTGAGGTGTGCTAATTATATTTTGGCACTATTGTATTACAACAGTCGATCCTCAACTTGCTCTATAATCACTCCACAAATTTCGTCGTAATAAAATAGAGAGTACTAAGCCTAAAGATGATGTGACAACAATCACAACTCATTCTCACTTGACAACTCACCCTCCCATTACTCACCAGTGTACATCTCACCTGAATGTTACAACTCGTTCAGTGCACGCATTCTTGCACAACTCGCCAAACACAAACGTCACCATTTAGGTACCCTTCTCCCCATAATCTCCTCTTCTCGCCGGATCCTTCCCTCAGATCCCTTCCCTTGGTAAGCTACAAAAGCAAAAAATTTTTGGTCAATTGATTTAGAAAGAATGTTGGTCTTCCATCAGCTCAGTTAAACCAACTGAATAACTTTTTTTTAATTGTCAATTTGTTATGTGAACAGAATATTTGATCTTCCCTGCAGCTAGCGTAATTACCTTTCAGCACCCCCTTTGTTTGCTCTATCCACAGTCATTGGTAATGTCCTTTGTGGTGGTGTCAGGATTTGTTCAGCTAGTGTGCTGATCCGGGGGGCCCCGCGGTATCCATGATACTGACGCTCCTCATGGCGCCGCAATTTGAGGATGGGGCGGATTTGGGAACAGTCAGGGGTTTACACCTACTCCCTTATTCGACACTGACTGCGATGTACTGTTTACAGTTGTGACTCTCTGTACACGGGAACCCGACGGCTTTAACGCCCCTTGTCCTAGGAACGGGATGCTTTCATGATCCATTTGCCCAATTCCAAGTGGAACCGTGGAGGAGAGCGGTATTCGTAAGAATCATAGCTGGTATAACAGATCAAATCCATAATTGATAGTACCCGAGTAAATCCCAGCAAGGGCCACGACCCCACCGGGATTCGAACCCGGGAGTTTTGATGGTAATTTTGCGCCCTAGTCAAGCACCCTAACCGTAGGTGCCACACCTCGCCACCACCCTGACTCGCTTCAAGAAAGCAAAAGGAATGCGACGCATTTGTTGAGCTTTGGGATTATTTTGAAGGCTCAGTGTGTAAGACGATACTGTGTTTATTGTCAACAACTCTGACTTTGAGAAAAATTCATTTTTATTACCCCGTAAGTGTTGTCCTTTGCCAGAATTGTAAAATGGAAATATTCACATCATTGAACCAATTCACTCCAGGCACGTCTGAAATTCACTTGTTAACTAGAGGATCATACATCCGCGTACAATACTATACCTTGTCTTCTTGTTATCTTCATATCCAACTGCAGGGTGAACCAGATTTTTCCATTTGGAGTCTCGTTTAAAATAGCTTCTTGCCATTGGGTGGCTTTTTTCGGTTGATAACAGAAAAGTTTGCCCTCAAACAAGAAATATCAGGCTTGTCTTCGGACTCGCCCAATATTTTGACTAGGGCCTCGTGCGATATTTCTGTTTGTCAACCTCAAGCATCCCAATATTCTACACATATTGTTCTTTGTTGAATTACAACAACAATTCGGAAGATCATATAAGGAATGTAATAGTCAATGCAGATTTGACTGTTACTTGCAGCCCTCGACAAGAAGGTAACTCAGGAACCACGTTCCAGGGGAACTTTGGTCTTTAACAGAGAAATACATAAGAACTGGTGGGGAATGTTTGCCAGCCATAGGGAAATTTTGGACATATTTGCTATTCCTGGATGGGAATTTTAGTTATCCTAGAGGGGTAAAATTTGGCTAGGCTATCCTGGAGGTAAATTTGGCTAGGTCCTGGAGGGGAATTTTGGCTAATCCCTGGAGGGAAATTTGGCTATCCTGGAGGGAAATTTGGCTCTCCTGGAGGGACATTTGGCTAGCCTGAGAGGGAATTTGGCTATCCTGGAGGGAAATTTGGCTAGACCTTGAGGGAAATTTTGCTATCCTGGAGGGAAATTTGGCTATCCTTGAGGGAAATTTTGCTATTCCTTGAGGGTAAATTTGGCATACCTGGAGTGGAAATTTGGCTATCCTGGAGGGAAATTTGGCTATCCTGGAGTTAAATTTGGCTAGCCTGGAGGGAAATTTGGCTAAATCCTGGAGGGAAATTTGGCTATCCTGGCTGAAATGTTGGCTGATCACTAGCTATCCTTGAGGAAAATTTTGCTATCCTGGAGGGGAATTTTGGCTATCCTTGAGGGAAATTTGGCTATCCTGGAGGAAATTTGGCTATCCTGGAGGGAAATTTTGCCTTCCTGGAGGAATTTGGCTTATGCCTGGAGCTATCCTTGACGGGAAAATTTTGCTATCCTGGAGGGGAATTTTGGCTATCCTTAGGAAAATTTGGCTATCCTGGAGGGGAATTTGGCTTATCCTTGAGGGAAATTTGGCTATCCTGGAGGAAAATTTCAATTAGCTTTATGGAATTTAATGCATATCAAGGTTCTACACTTAAATTGTGCGACATGGTAAAAAATTCCTTTGTTTATCAATTATGAAATAGTGTTCGCCATTCCATGCAAAGGTTTACACTTTAAAACTTTTTACTGATTACACACAAACAATGAAACATGCACTGGTGCTCTCATACTGAAACTTTTTCAATTTCCATTTAACAAAAGGCAGAAAAAAAAAAAAAAATTTGTCCATGGAAAGAGTCCACTTAAATTCTCCAGTAGAAAAATTTGCATCGGACCATTCACACATGACTTCTTATGCCTTGTTTCAAATATGGTGCCCATTTGTTATTTTTTGTGGTTTTTTTTTAATATTGTTGTTTTGTATTTTTTAAAAGTCTTAATTTCACATTTTTTTCAAGTTCATTACAAGAATAATGTATTTTGTTTGTAAAGGACATTTGCCAAGTACAGGATTTTTTTAATGGAGGGTATGAAGTGTTTGCTTTAACTTTCCCTCGCAAAGCATACCCTGGGATGTCTGAACGCATCGCATTAAGTTTACACGGCATGTTGTCACCCAGTAAAGAAAATGAGATTAGGTGGAGAACGATAAAATAAGTCTAACATGTGAATACATTCCCTGTCATACCGTGCTACTTGCTCATATCCCAGAGGGTATTGAGTCCATATCCCACAATGCACCAGTTTTGGGGATCATTTCCACTCAATAGGGTCATGTGATCCCCCCAAAATCCTATTCTTAACCATGAAAACCTTTGACTTTTACACTCATTTTCGCCCCCTAAGTGTTCGTACTTAGGAAATTTTAGACATGATCGTGAAATTTTTGTGGTCCTCTAGCTTCTTGTACACTTTTATCCCTAATTACTGACATGAGTTGTTGTAACGTACAGATAGGCAAATTGCAATGCATTTGGGATTGGTTCAAAACCCCCTCTGCTCATCTCCCTTCCTTGGTAGAGAGGGATACCAGTCGGTCACACTTGTCAAAGATAAAAGCATGCTACAAAATATTACCAAAGCAAGCACATTCGCCCGCCCGCACCCCCCTGTGTATTTCATTGATCTAGAACTACCGTAACTTTGGTTTCTGAGAAGCGCCATTGGATGTGCATTTCAATGATTGGAAAATTGGCGAGAGGAACGTGATGTTCGAAGGCTGTTATTATGAATTATGGCTGTTTTGAGAAGAACGAAAATCCCAAATCGGGGAGGGAGGATGTTCCGAGATGCTGTGAGCCATGTACAATTATTGCCACACAGTTCAAAGGTTACCTTATATTATAAATGTCGTGAGGAGATGAGAAAGTGTGGTCGGACTTAACTTTGGAATCAATACTGACTTTAGATAGTTTGTTTCCAGCTTCATAGTAAACTTACGGTGGGTCTTAGACTAGCCAAGAGTGCATTACATATATGTCTAAAAATCATTATCCTCGAAACGTAGATGGGTGTGAAACAAAAAAGGAAGGCATAGGTTGTGTCTTTATCATTAAATTCTGTGACGTAATCACACACTATATTGTGAAATCAGTTTGACACGTGCACTGAAAAGGGGGAACATTCTGGAAATTGGAACATTATGTAGGTGTCCTATCCTACAACAACCCAACTATAACTCAATGAGCTGAGGTGGGAAAAACACCAAGTCCAAAAACTAAGCAATGACATCATCGTACCAAAACTCATATGGGCACAAAATGAGCGACTCCCCGTGGCTTGCCATTCCTGCTCATGGAATGGCTTGCGCCGGAGGCCGGGTTCGATTCCCGCCATGGAGTCCAATGTTCTTTTTAAATTCTAAG
This sequence comes from Ophioderma brevispina, assembly GCA_023653785.1. Taxonomy (NCBI): domain Eukaryota; kingdom Metazoa; phylum Echinodermata; class Ophiuroidea; order Amphilepidida; family Ophiodermatidae; genus Ophioderma; species Ophioderma brevispina. Next base: position 1,102 of record JAMKCH010004420.1, on the reverse strand, counting down.
CCCTTTACCCTCCCTTCCTCTCTGGAGAAACTAGAAACCAAAAGACGGTTAGGGTACCCCGACCCCCGGAAAAGTGGTCAAAATTTTGTATCGAAGAAAAAGAATGTTTTATCATTTACTCTGTGATCTTGGGTCTAAAGTAGGGGTATCTTTGTCAAAGACGCCTCGCATTACACCAACCGCGTGCTGCCGAGGAGGTGTCGATCGACGAAGGCGTGAGGGCAGAAGCGGAGCGAGGGTATCTTTCGAAAATTGCGTATTGCCCTGTACAAGGTAATGTGTCAATCAAAAGATGTAGTATGTAGCACAGCCCCCAATTTCATCGATGACAAGTTTTCAGATACTTGCCCATATTGATGACGTTCGCAGTCAAAATAAAATATCGATTTTTGCACGGCCTAATAGCATACGATTCAAAGCCAAAATAGTTCACTCGACGAAGCTCTACGAGTGCGAGTGAGTCCGTACGGTATTGTGCGATGGCAGATGGGCTAGTTGTAGCCAGCTATGCAGAAATAAAAGCCCCAGTTAAAAGTTGTTTCCCACCCCTTCCCTGCACAAACCACCACGAATCTGAGACTATAGATAGGGCATATGTCAGTCATTTTATTAAATATTCGTACTGCAGTGCCCAGTCAAAATTGCCACTCAAAGGAAATGACAAGTGATTTTGAACATTAAATTTAAAATGATGAATCTGACCCGCGTATCATCATTGCCACGACAAATGGGACGTTTGTGGCGAACATCCCAAAAATTCAAGCCAGAAATGAAGTTTAGTTCGCAAATTCCACGCCGAGAATTTAGGGGCAACCACCCTCCTAGTCTAGGACAAGAACTTGACGGGACTTACCATGCCCCAAAATGACAAGGCACCTCCAACATACTGCACAATTAAAGGGAATTAGCAGCGATAATGCGAGAGAGAATCAAAAAAACTGTGGAAATGCACGTTTTTAACTTATAAATCGGGGGGATAAGTGTGTACAATCCATTCAATGCTTAATGTAGCAACAACCACCAAATATTGAAAAAAATGAATTATTTGAGGAAATTGTCATACCGTCTCCCGCAAATAGATACAGCGACGGCGTCTCAAAAA
>JAMKCH010004419.1:0-89393 GCA_023653785.1 Ophioderma brevispina | reverse complement strand
CATAGTTGTATTGGTATCAATGTAAATCTGCATGAAGCAGTAATTTAGAACCGTTTATTTTGATAAAATTGACCTTAAAACATGTGTTTTGACACTTCAAAGGAAAGTCCAAATGAAAGTGATTATCGCGCTGCAAGCGTGACCAGAAGTGACGTCCCCGAGTAACAAATACCGATACGCGTCCATGATCGCATCGTGGACGGACGTGCGCGTGGCCAGTTTTCTTGCATTCGTACCCAGTTGACTTCTCGTATAGCGTCGTCACGTGTTTTTATCATATGGCATAATATTTCTTGATTTGGTGCCTTAAAATTACGAAAATAATGCGCAGTATTGTCGCCGGGTGCACCAGCGCGACGGTACCGACAAGGAGAATCAGAACAGAATAGCTTTATTCAAGTTCCCGACAAAGAAACCGACAAGGAGAGATATTTGGAGTGTGCGGTGCGGTTAGCCCACGTGTGACTTTGTTGTACACTTGTTGCCTCTGACGTCATTAAACTGGGTCAAATCCAACTCCAGCATCTTGATAGCGCGTTTGCGAAAACAGGAACGGTCCTGTCATTTTGGGTAATTTATCTTGAAATTTACACTTTCCCGATGTTCCACTTTTAAAAATCTGTGTTGCGATATGATCAGTGATCCTGTTGAGGTACGAAAATGTAGAAATTAAGAAATGTCTACTCAGCCGTGTCCATTGACCTTTTAACTTACGCGATATACGTGCGTGTCCAGGAAGGTAGAATTAACTAAAACTCCCTTCTAAAATTGCCATTTTTTACAATTTTCATGAAAAGTGATACGGGAGACTATTTTTCGGTATTTTGAAATATGCAAAGGAACCAAAGGCATGAAAACAAATCGGTCCAAACTTTTATTTTGCGGCAAGTTAATATTGTTGTGTCGATTTCCCTCTTGATTGCTATATCATTACTTAAAGAACAAAAATTACTCCGACATTTTTCAAAAACGAATAGGCTATAGTTTTTCATTTTAGATTTTTATAACCACAATAATTATCGTTATACAATTTTAAAAGGGGGGAAAAATGGATGGATATTTCTCTCATGATACCAACCACTTTTAAGCGGCACTGGTACACTTTCACAAAATATTACAATTTCTTCAATTTGCGCACCTGATAGTCTAGCCACTGGAAGATCAGATGATACATGTATTTTACACCAACCAGACATGTGCATTAGTAAGAGGCTAAGAAATATTTTTTAGCAACTTTTTGTAGATTTACTATTCTCACTTTTAAGTTTGCTGTAATAGGTGCAGGCTACAGATCATGTGACCAATTGTGTTAATACCATCTAAAGTCCCCACAGAAAGGTTTGGAATATTTTTTAAACCATATATTTCTGAATTTATTTGAGCAAATAACTGTGCATAATATTAGTATCAACACAATCTTGTTCTTTTAGGCTTAAAATGACATGCCTCAGTTGCGTACCATACCTGTTGTTGAAGCGAAGTTAATACCGCCCTTAGAAGGTAGCAGGGTCAAGAAAATGTGCCAAATCTGGACCTGAATCGCTATTAATGCTATTATTCCTTCAATACACTCATGACATGAACAGAAAGACAGTTTAGGCAATGGATAAAACAGCATGAGTAATTAAACTTACCCTAAGAGCGAGTTGATCCTTCGATCTCCTACGACAAGCCGGACATCTCCTTCTCATGCGCTCACAAGTCTCCAACCCCCCCCCCCCCCCCCCCCCCCCCCCCCCCCCCACCCCCCCCCCCCCCCCCCCCCCCCCCCCCCCCCCCCCCCCCCAACAAAAAAAAACTCTGTCCTGGGGTATGGCGTTCCATTCCTGTATCAGTATTCAACGCAGGCTTGTGGCAAAGTTGTTGCACTGTCACCCTTTTGCGACTGCACGACCTAACTGATCCCATAAATTTTCGATGGGATTCAGATCAGGGCTCACCTGCTGGCCACTGCATTCGCTCTACTCAGGATTTTGAGAAAGTCCTCAATTATCCTTGTCTCTGTGTGACGAGCATTATCATTATGCAATACAGCGATCGATCCAAGGGTTCTGCAGATATGGTACGGCAACTGGCTCCAGATCCTCATCACGATACCGAGCAGCGTTATGTTCCCTTTCAACCACAACCAGTCCGTCTTTCGCCGGCATGGAAATCCCGGCCCAACCGACACTTCCTCCGTGGTATGCTGACACTCTTTCAACGCAGCAATCTGAAAATCGTTCTCGTCGCCTCCAGACTCTGACTCTGCCGTTAACCTTTTTCAAGCAGAATCTTGTTTCATCGCTGAACACGATGTTTCTCCACCTGTTCAAGTTCCACTGGCGATGTTGTCTACACCAGTGCAAACGAGCCTGCCTGTGAAGGTAAGTCATTTGAAGCTTCCGGGCAGGTCTTCTTGCCTTCAATTGAACTACGTGAAGTCTGTCTCTTATTGCTTGTTGAGAAAGATCTCTGCCATAGCGTTTTCGATATCGTCTCTGCAACTCAGGTGCTGTGATTCTTCTGTTCCGCAGAGCACACAGGGTTATGAACCTATCTTATTGTGGAGTGGTCTTCTTTGGACGCCCGCTTCTTGGTCTGTCTTTCACTTCCCCTGTGTCCTGAAAATTTGGCATTCAATTTCAGAATCATACCCCGAGAAACGCCAAAGTTTTGTGCAACCTCTGTCTGAGATTTACCAGCTTCAAGCTGTCCAATTGCCCTAGCTTTAGCCACATCAGATAACCTAGCCATGATGATGCTCAGGTGAGATACCAACATCAAATGACCACTTTGAAGAAGAGTCATGAACCCAAGAATCATTGTGCATTCATCCATGATCAGACACCTGTTCAAATCATGTTTTCATCCAATACAATTCAAAAGGCATTGAATGAACCCCTACACTCTGCAATCAATAATGGTAACCAAGGTGATATCAGATCAATAGCTAAGTGGACAGAGTGAGAGCCCAGATTTTTCACATTTTCTTCCTGAACCCTGCACCTTCTAAGGGCAGTAACTCCGCTTCAAAACCAGGTATGGTTCCAAATGAGGTGTTTTATTAAGCCTTAAAGAACAGGACTTTGTAGTGATACTAAATATTATTTTTCTAAAATAAAATTCAGAAATATATGGTTAAAAAAATATCCAAATTTTGTGGGGACTTATATAATGTTTTTCAATGTCTTCTAGACCAGTTTTCCTGTGAATCTGAATCCGATGGATGCCAGACAAAAAAAAAAGACCTTGAGCATTCTCGAGGAAGCACAAACTTCAAAGGGCCACCAAAACACTAAAAACTCACTGTTAAATTACTCAAAAGTTGTAATTTTTTTGCCTGTCAAGTCAAAACACCCATTCTGGACAAATAAATATGTGATTAAAAAAATCATCCAACTTTTTTTAAAAAATTCAATATGGCCGCCAACAAAAACAAAAGCATCTGATATTTGTTACTTTGACCGTTAGAATGGTAACAGATATAAATACCAATGCTGCTGAAAGCAATATGAATAGCTTTCAACAATTTTCTTATTAACAAATCAAAAACCATTCAAGCTTGGCTCCACAATGCCCCAAAAGTCATTAATACTTAAAGCAGGGCTGCCAGGTTTGTGTAACACTATAACTGCTTCAGAGCAATTTAAATATCATAAATGATCAAATTGAGTGATATCGCAAGATGGCACCAGATAGGCGTTCATATAGGCCTGCAAATGTCATCAATGAAAGGTCAGTAATTCTTCACGCTGTAGGCTAAAGATATCTATTTTGTGGCTTTTAGTTGGATCTCACTTCCAAAAACCCCAGTGAGGCTATCTTAAGTGCCATTGAGTCGTATTCATCAAATATCCCAAAAATGGATCCAATGGAGCTTTAAACCTACAACAACAATACTCATCTGGGACTATTGTGAATCGGATTTTTCGCCGCTTGTAAGTGCCTTTCAGCCATATTGGGCTACCTTTGGATGGGCATATCTTACATGTATCGATCTCTGATTAACCTAATGATGTGTCATTGATCTGATGACTTACATAGATATACACAACATTGCAGTACTAGGTTAGACACAGATATCACTATAGCCATCTTAGAGTATTCGGAAGCCCTCTTTGGATCCTATAATGACGGAATTATTATCACATTTTTTAAAGTAGTGTCCTATGATTTTAATTAATTCTTGACTGCCAACACACCAGGATCGATCCAAATTACCAACCTGCTACAGTCAAAAGATCCAACGATCAGGACATTTATTGCCTTGGCGGGGCCCATATGGAATTCATGATTCACAGTGGTTACAGATCATATGTTAATTGGTCACCAATTACTGTTTAATGAGACACGATGAAAAATCACAACTTTGAGTGAACAAGAGACTGTAAGTTTGGTTTGGGTGGCCATTTTGGTTTTTTGCGTTTTTCCAAAAATGCGACAAGGTGAATCGTAGGCAGCCATCAGAACCAGCATAAAAAACTGGTCTAGAAAACCGTTGACAAACATTATACAGGGTGAGTCAAAAAAAACTTGACCATATGGTTGTCAGCCATTTTGAATTTTTAAATAAGTTGATATATCTAACATATGGGTACTCGCGGAAAGTTCTTTCCTGATCTTTAATTTGCGCAGGCTCATATTCCAATCGGTTACGTATAGGCCGAGCTTCAGTCTTCGAATCAAGAATCTGCCGTGAATAAATAGCCTGATTTTGTTCTAGACCACTGATTTCTTCGCTGAACGCCGTTCATTTCAATGCGAATCCGTGGACAGAGCAGAAAACCGAGCTACTGATTCAAACGACATGTAGACTCAGTCTATACCTAACCGATGTGAATGATCCTTGCAGCAAATTAAGAAAATGAACCCGCTTCAACGATAGCAAATATTGTTAGAAGATGTACTTAAAAATTCACAATGGCGGCACACAAACAGGGTCAAGTTTTTTTTGATCACCCTGTATATCAAACAAACAAGGTGATATTAGGTATCAATGAAGCTGTAGCCTGGACTATAACTTTAATTCAACGAAGGGCCTATTACTGAATCTACATGAAGAATACACAGACTCGTTTCATTGATATTAAAACCACAAAGATCACAGTTCGGTCAAACAGGGTGGATGCCGTGGGCATCAAATCAGAGGGTATATTCTTATGTTAAACGCCATTTCTTGTTGCTTAAAGGTGCCCCACCTGATTATCCAACATATATTTTTTCCCTGTTTCGTAGGAAGGGCATCACCAAAAATACTTAATTCCACAATTTCTATGAATCCGAATACAATTATAATGTAAATTGTGTGGATTACAATAGCGACGCGCCAATAGAGTACTGTACGAATATTTTCCGGCTTAGGCGGAACAACCATAATTATTTAGCCTTCTTCTTCTTGCGTATGAGGAGCAGTTAAAGTGTTTTGGTGGAGCCAGATCACTGTTGATTGATTGGGGTTTGAGAAATCTATATCAACCGGATGGACGAAGGTAGGGCACTCAATGAGATTGTCATCCGCACGAGCCACATTGGCAGCTGGAGATGGTCACGCAACCCCCATCGGTGCACATTGCTGCCGAAACGACCGGACTCTGTGCTGATCATGCTCAAGATGACCCATTCCGTACGTGGACGTTGCTACCAGGTGGGAGTTCTGTCATAGGTGTAATAGTGGAATTGGTCTGGTCTTGGGGTATTTAGCAGGCAGTGCTTCCACTGTAAGTATATTGATGGGGAGCTGGAGAGGTTAGCAGCGGGTCGACAGAAAGGTCGAACGAGAGCGCAGTCTTGTTGCCGAGCTGGTGTGGATTCTTTGACAGTATATGCAGCAGATGTTGTTGTCCAATAGAGGCGTATTCACCAGTTTATGTGTGTCGAGGTGCAAGCCTGAAAGCACTGGTAGAAAACTCAGATGGAGTGGGACGAAGGAAGCCAAGAAATGGTCTTCTCATGGTCTCCTTGCGAGTTCCTGTGTCCAGCATGTTCGGTGTGAGAGCTATTGACATGCTGGTTCATATTCACTGCGCTGTAGAGGGAGAGCCAGGCAGTGGTGCGTAGAGTGGATGGACTAGCACCCTGATGATCCAGTAAGGCGGCACAGAAAGCGACTCGAGATGCTGACGATAGTAAGCTGACGATCAAGCTTCACTCCCAGATATGAGTGGGGTAGGATTGTATGGCAGTAGGTGTTCCCATCGAGTTGATTTGAAGAATGGGCTCTTTGGTGTTAAGATGAAAGGCAGTAGCCGGTGGTCTGGGCTTCACTCCGCTTGAGTCGTCAGGTCTTGAGATATGCATGCAAGTAGGGCCATATCGCAGTAAGTGTACTTTACTTCAGTGCAGCTTCTGTCCGAGTGAAGAAGGGCAAAATCGTCGGTGTAGCCATATTGTCTAGATGTTGTTTGATGTAAATCAAAGAACAAAGAACAAAGCTACGGTTTGAAAGCACGTTACATAATGGATTTTACAAGGTGACGATCCGGGATGGTCATGAGAAGCTTGAGTGTCAAGCCCTGGTGCCACACGGTATCATATGCTGCAGTATATAGCATTTTAGCTAGTACCTGAACGGAAAAGAGGTCAGTTAAAATATTTTGCAGGTGAGATGAGAAATATACAAGCTTTCCAATGGTACCAAAATCTCTGGTTTGATGGCGTGAAAGGTGGGGTCGAGGCTGTCCTTTTAATAAAATTACTCCAGAGTGATTTGAAAAATCGTTTTGTTTGAGGGCGCTAAGTTGGGCTTAATACGACCATGCAAAATGTCAATTTTGAAAAAAAAATATAAAGAGCGCACTTTTTCAAATGTGCCAGCCGGATACACTACAATTTTTGCCATGCTAGGGTTCTAGATGCTGCCTGGTATTCAATTAAATCCGTGAATCGGTTTCGTTTCCTTTTTCCTATTATATACTTATCTTTAAATACAATAAGAGGTAAATTCACTTTTTAAGTGAACGGCTAATAAATTGACAACAATAAAAAGGATCACTCTCTCAATTGTGAACATGGTGAAAAACAATGGAAAATATTTCGCCTGACTTTCCTATTATGATGTTGTCAGGTAAGATATATGTTATTTACGATTACCGAAAGTTGCAATTATTATTGATATTGCAATACACGAAAACGTTTACACCGAGACAGTCGAATTCAAATTAAATTTTGGAATTAAGGTATGTTTGCCGATAGTTTCCTATGCTGTACTGAGAAAAATGTATGTTGTAAATGGATGTGGCACCTTTAAGAAATATCACTCTTTTTTACATTGAGAAAACAGTAGAAATATTTGCCTTAAGTCAATGGCGACTTAGGTACACTCGATATAGAACAAAGCGCTGAGCATTGCAGTGTATGTAGAGGAGGAGCTGGGACCCAGGTCAAACATCATCTTTAACCCTCACTACAGAAAATGTTTGACACCTTTGTTAGCTAGTATGGACCATCTACATCAATTTGGGGAGGTATATCTCAAATTGTGGTGTCCTTTTTCATAGGGGGCAATTTTAAGTTTACATAGGGGTCAAATTTTTTAAATGCTCCAATCAGTTGAAACGTCATGCCATATTGTCCGTCTAGTCATAAGGATCAAAAATGTATAGTTTGTACCATCTATGACCATTGGTTGGGAGTTATAGGTAAAAATGGCAAAATGGTATGTAAAAAGGTTAAAAATTTCTTATTTGTACCAGGGTCAATTAGAAGTTGCTCAATTTTGGTAAAATTGGAAGAGTTGTTCTTTTTTTTTTCATCTAGCTTAATGTGTTAAAATAAGGAATAGTTTGTACCAATGCAATGCATAAGTTACCATGTTATGGGACAAAAATCGGTCATACAGGAAAACCAAATTCCAATTGGTGTTGACCTTCTTTGACCCTTATCTCCGTAAGTAAACATTTAACATAATCAAAATTATACTTTTTAGGAGTCCTTTATCTCAGGCAATAATTTCAAGTATTTAAAATATAATCAGAGTAACTTTTAATGTTGACCCCTGTACAAATTGAGATTGACCTTTTTTACCATTTTTGTCATTTTTACCCTCTAACTCCAAAACCAATGGTCGTATGTGGTACAAACTATACATTTTTGGAATCCTTATGACTAGACGGACAATATGGCATACATTTCAACATGATTGGAGCATTTTAAAAAGTTGACCCCTGTGTAAACTTAAATTGCCCCCTATTGAAAAAGTGATACCACAATTTGAGAGTACTACCTACCTAGCATTGATGTAGAGGGTCCATACTAACTACCAAATGTGTCAAACCTTTTCTGTAGTGGGAGGTAAACGAACTCCTTAAATAAAGCCCCTATGATATTCTGCTCCTCCTCTAATGTCATGTGTTTCAATGTGCGCTTTCTTAATGTTCTAAATGTTTTTTATTACAATTGTTCTGTCAAGTCGCACTGGTTCCAACACATTTTTCTTCTTTTCTGATTTAAAGGTTTTACATTGACGATAGGCATTTTAAAATCAACTCACGAAAGCATTAAACTTTCCCATGATGATGTATGTGACGTTAATAAGGAAACCAGTTCCTATGAGTTCGGCAGTCGGATCCTTGGGATTAATCTGATCAACGATCGAGGTCAACCACAACCTCTACGTAATGGAGCACGTATATATATAACTTTTGCTTTGTTACATGAGGTATTTATAATTACGCTAATTATTTTGTCAATTCTTTTTAGATGAAAGCAGATCTTGTCATATTTAATTTTCGCGTCAGGAAATTATTGATAATTGATTAATATTATTTAATTTTAATAATCAATTATTATTGATAACGTTTGTTTTATACTGAATAAAACTGGTTCGTTCTGTCACAGAGTGTCTTAAACAAAGAGACGACTAACAAGATTCCGCTGTGTGTCTATTTCAACCATTCAGGGTGAGCCCACATCTTTTCAATTTTAATTAGACTTTTTAAAATAATGTATAGCAAATGCTAATTAAGTACAATCAGAATCAAAAGAAAACATTTCTCTTAAACATTACTAAACTTCACGAGTTATACTCCAGGTTCTTGGCAAGGAAGTCGAATAACAAGGGAATGCGATCAACACATTAGAGCCTACACCATTTACTTACAAATAGTTTGTGGTCACACATACATTTTGAGTGTGATTTCGAGTTGGCAAATGATACTTCAGTCAGAATAGATTTTGAAAATATTTTCCACCACAAATTTCTTATTAATAACTGATGGAACAATTTAGTGATTCGTCTACCGAAGACTCCTCTTCCTAGGTTTTTTACCCTGCCATAAGCTACTTTCCTCGTTCCAAAGGATTTAACGTAATCTCACTCCATGGCTCTGACCCGACGAGCACTGAATCCAAGCCACCTCCTTCATGATACTATCACGGGAGATGCCCACACACCTCATCTAAAGTCAAGGCATCCCTTTATCTGAGAGGCACACGGTTGATCAAATATTCACGAACCAAGGACACAACATCACACTGGACTGGCAATGAATGGAAGCAGCGATGGAAGCTGTCAAGCTCACCTCTGAAGAATTCCATACCAGAGCCAGTGAAATCCTGTCCAAGATCTGATCTTCCACGCCGAGCTTGGATAAAACTCAACCGCTTGTGCAAAGGTTTGGGCCGCTTCAAATACAGCATGCACCTATAGGGTCGTACCCGGAGTTCATACCGCCTCCACCATCCTCTACATTGTGCTCTGGGTCTGGCTGAAGTAGATGACTCCACAAGGGATTGGCTGTTGAATCACAACCTTAGTCTAGTCCTTCCTCGTTTGTGGCATACGGTAGAAGAAGTCAATTGATATTTTGCACTCTTTTTCATGCAAAAATAAGCAACCAGGCTATAGGAAGGGTATAGGACGACCTTGAAGTGATGGATATAATGCAACTACCCGCCCCTTCGGAAGATGAAGGAACTACCTAGAACTGAAGATGTACATTGCCCCAGATAATTATGATTTTTTTCTGTGGAATGGCACATTTTGCTTCTTGCTCATTTGACAAGTGAAATTAGGTCATGATTACGGGTTCGAATCCCGCTGGGAGCACATTTTCCGAGCGCTGGTCTCTCTTCTCAAGGAAAGATGAAAAGCAATTGATAGGTAAGAATTAGGCTAGTTTTATATACGCCCTCCCTATTACGGATGTGTAATCTACTGTAATGTATTTGTTGAAGACGTCATTTGTTTCAGTGTGTTCTTGCGTCATTGAGTACTGAACTTCCACATACAATGATCAAAGTTGTATAACTCAGAACGATAATCTGAAATTACACAACTTTAATTTCAAGAGATGTCACACTCCGTTTACAGGATTAATTCAAGTGGTATTATTATAAGAAGCATTATAAAACTGATGCCTATTAACGTTCTTCATGGACCTTTTCGTAATCCTCGGCAAAGACAATGAGTTTTCAGCGGGGTTTTTAGTGGGTAATTTCCATTCTGCTTTTTGACGAGTTCTATGCTCAGCTGCTGATGGACTGTACTTTTTTTCTATAATAGGTTTTGGTCTGGAGAGGGTTACAGGAAAGAAGATGTCAACAAATCTCACGTGATCTGTTCTTGCAATCACATGACCAGCTTTGCTGTATTGATGCAACTTGTAGACGTAAGTCCAAGTTCAATGTCAAAAAAAGATTAAAAATTGGTTAAAAAGCCTAAATTCGCTTTAAAATTCTGATTTTATGTGCGACTATTAACAGGAAGCGATTAAATACGTCACTCTTTTTGTCACTGGTATCGATAATAAGATACACAAAATACACTGGTATAAAGCTAGTGGACTAAAACACTTTAGAATTAAATATCGCGGGTAATATGTGAGGAAAAGATGCTGAACTGATATTTAGGAGTAAAATCTTCTTAACAGCATTTTAGTCTACTGAGTTATGGTTATATAAAGATGATGTCCAGCAGTGCATGTTTCGTTTGACCTCATTCGATTTGTTCGTTATAAATGCATATCGTTTATCTTTTAAATGTATTAACAGGTCGAAATCCCTCAGAAGCACCAAGACGCCTTACATTACCTGACCATCATTGGTATTGCAATCTCAAGTATGTGCCTCACTCTCACCTTGGGATTATATGGGTATCTAAGGTATGCTTTGTCGTCCTATTTAGCTTTTTATATACTGTTTTTTTCTGAAACATACGGATGATTATACGGTAGATCATCAAATCAGCAAGATGTTTCTGATTCCCCTTGATAAAAGGCGATTAAATTAACTAATTTGCTTGGGGAATTTTTAGATATTTATCTCTTAATGTATAACTAGATACTTAGGCGTCAACATTTCTGAAGTTAGGAAAATATGATAGGTTAAATCAATAACGCTCAACCCTCTCAATCTAGGCCCATTGAACTCTGTAGTAACATTTTACGAAACGTATCAGTTGTTTCATTGAGGTCACTCTTGAACTGCCTGCAAATTAGTTGACAGCTTTAGGAACTCTAGTGCAATGCCGGTTCTTTGCCTAAACAAGAAAATACCAGCTCATTATAAAGCTGAATATACAATTTCTAACGGACTCAGGCATATGGTACTACTCATATCTTGATGCTTGGTACCTCAAGATATGAGAGATGCCAACATCATCGCTATAAGAACATAGAGGTGACTGTAACAACTATCGTGGCATTTCCCTTCTCACTATTGTTAGTACAGGTTCAGATACTTGCAGACATGATATACCCAGAGTCGTAATGTGGCTTTTGATCTCAAAGATCAACGATCGGAGAATTGTAGGGAACAGAACCACCCATTTTATATTTGGCCTTCATGGATCTGACAAAGGCCTTTGGCTTAATGAGCAGACACGGTTTGTTTAAGATGCTAATTCTGTGTATGTGACAGTTGAAATAAGGTACTGACAATGATGGACAACTTCCAGTTCTACTCCTTTGATTTTAATGAGAGGATCATTATCAATCTTCTGATTGGCTGCCCAGCCATTCAGCAAAACTCCTAAGCATAGTAAAATCTTTCCATTTATATGACTGGAAGAGAAGACATGCCTTAAAACTTTCAGATTCCGTGCCAAGACCAAGTTAAGGACAGTTACTATCAGCTACTATCAGAGTTCTGCTTTTTGCAGAAAATGCAACCTTAGCAGAAGAAGGACTTCAAGGGCTCTTGGACCTGAACTGTTTGGTCTCAATATCAGCCTGAAGAAGATCCAAATCATGGATACGCTACACCTGATCCTCTCATTAAAATCAAAGGAGTAGAACTGGAAGTTGTCCATAATTGTCAGTACCTTATTTCAACTGTCACATACACACTGTCTTTAGGTGCAGAGGTCAACAACGCATAGGTATAGCACACAAACTCTCACAAAACTCTCCAAGAGAATGTGAGAAAATAAATACTTTACATCCCACACATCAATGTCAACACGTGGGGCACATGTGGTGCAGTGGATCAGCTGCTCGCCTCACAAGCATAAGGTTGTGGGTTCGAGCCTCGCCGTCGCCAATGTGTTGTGTATTTGGGCAAGGCACTTTACCTCGCTTGCCTCTTTCTCCACCCAGGAGTATAAATGGGTACCGGCATATGCTGGAAATGCAAAACAGACTCGCCGTGCGGGAGGAGTGGCGAACCCCCCACAGCAATACGATATGTCTGGCCCAAACGCCAAAGGCAGAGAGATGGGCACTCCGCCTGCGGGCGCAACAAACGTGTGTTATCAGCACATTATAACACAAGAGCAAAGGCTCAAACATGTAATCTCAGATCTCTTCCTAGAATCCTTGATACAACATGGCAGGATAATGTGACAAACAACGAAGTTCTCATCAGAGCTGGCGTACCATCAATGTTCACACTCCTAGGTTTAACGCCGCGTACGCTGGTAGGGTCACTTTCGCAAGATGAATGATGGCCACATACCAAATACCTCTCTGATATACTTGCAACTGGTGAGATAGACAGGGACCGTCCGAGTCATGGGAAGCCTCTGCAGACAAAGCATCCCTGTGGAAACGACTTTTCTCCCAAAGACTGGAAGGTGGTGAGATTGCAGTCAGAGGCGCATGGATGCAGAGAGAACAAGAACATTATCCAGTCGACAAAATCATCTAGAAGCTGACGGTGTGTAAACATCATCCTTTGTTTGGCAATTTTGCTGTTGTTTAAAACAATGTTTACAAACACAAGTTAGCACCTGATTTACTGACATGTTAGAGGTGCGAAGAATATGCCCATACAGCTACAACATGCATTCGACTTATCATTTTGATTAAGGGCGAATTTAAAAAGCACAAGCCCTGCATGTGCCCCACGCATACTCTCGGCCAGTGCTTTGTTCGTTGCCGGACGGTGACGGCACATGTCACCTCATACAGATCAAGAATCGGTCTTTACATCCACAAAGGAGATGTCCCTCTATCACCTCTCAGGGTGCCTCCATAGTCAAATTTTGACTGCATGATGGCAACAACTGTAAGAAATTTATAACGTTCTGCAGTCATTTTATATGAACAACCTGGTATTTTTCTCACATGGGCAAGTTGCCTATCTATTATGCTCTTACATTTATTGACAAAAATATTTATGTATTTATCTTACATTTATTGACATATTATTGACAATACAGCATCCTGATTGGTCACTTTACTGCCAATTATTCTCCGATAATGGTTCGCTGATGAATTTTCTTCCTGGATTTTCTTATAAAATCAAGCTGGTTTAGGTAATAGAATAGCAATAAAGGATAAATTATGCAGTATCAATGGGCTCATAATTATATCCGTCCAGGAAAAAAAATGACAAAAGGGCTCGACTGCGCTTGGCCCATTATTTATTTTTTTCCGAACTCGGAATAATACTGCATCAGCCTTTAATTCTCAAATATTCTAAATTCTATTACCTTTACTGCCCATTATTCAAAAGCGCGCTCTTTGATTGGTTAGTTTACTGCCCATTATTCTACGATAATGGGTCGCGTTTACGCCCTAGTGCGTGATGCAAAGCGGACATTCTTTTCGGCGCGTGTCACCATCACTCTAGGCGCACGCGCTAACCTTTACGCGGAGGAAACAGGGCTCGCGCTGTAAAGACGTAAACAACTGTTACGTTTTAGTAAAGAAATTGCCATTTTTTCTGTTATTATTTCATTTATTTGGGTAATAGAATAGAAATAAAGGGTGCGAAGTCCATGTTTATTGCCGACAGAATGTGTCCTCGGCAGTAAAAACATTGAATGAATGGTCCTCCTCCGGGCTTCGCCTCGCCCATTATTCATGTTTTTACTTGCCTCGGACACATTATTCTGGCAAAAACATGAACATCTTACCCTTTATTTCTTAAGTAAAAAGACCCGTTCAGATGTTGTTGTTGTTATGTGTGTGTGTGTGTATGTGTGTGTATGTGTGTGTATGCAGGGGGGGTCTGCAGTATAATGTGTAGACATACAAAAACAAATTACAAGTATAGGTTTGGTGATAATATTTTGATCATATGTTTTTCTATACAGACTCTGCATCAGCCTTTAATTCTCTGCATCAGACTTTAATTCTCTGCATCAGCCTTTAATTCTCAAATATTCTAAAGTAAAACGACCCGTTCAGATGGTGTTGTATGGTTGTGTGATGTGTGTGTGTGTGGGGGGGGTTTCAGTATAATGTGTAGACATACAAAAACAAACTTACAAATATAGTGTTTGATGATAATATGTGATCATATGTTTTTCTATACAGCCTGCCTATTTATGGGACGCCTTGAGGAACAACTTTTACGGACAGCCCATTATAAACCTATCTTTGGTTACGTTACATCGCTGACGGTTTCATTTGTGGCAGAGTGGGCATCGAGGCTTCAACCAAATTTGTTGACTTGCACAATACATCCATCTATAAATTTACCTCGGAATACTCTGAGATTAGTTTTCCTTTCCTCGATGTGGAAGTCATCATCAAAGGGGCAAGCTGTCACACCGACCTATATACCAAGCCACACTGCTCAAAGCATCAATATCTACATTGGCAACTATGTCACCCATTGTAATACTATAACAAAGTCTTCCAGACAGCTTGCTTTCGTCTACGAAGACTTAAGACTTTGTACTTAGGAGTGAGGACTGGAAAGAAAGACTTGAGATCTCAGAACCCAACTGTATAATAGGGGATACCCATACTCTAAAGTTGAAACAAACAAATTAAGAAGAAAGCAGAAAGCAGTGGCATTCCAGTACCACTGCCTCCACCTAGGTCTTCTTCTAGATCCAACACTGTAAGTAAAAGGGGTACCTTTATTGTTGGACTTCACCGGCTCTGCCTCTAGTATTGGTGGTATTCTCCATACTTATGCTCCGATTCTTCATTCTTCAAGAAAGGTGCCAGGGCAGCATCCCAATGTTTCTGTTGCAGCTTTTCCCCTCTCAACATCCTCCTCCCAAGGGTTTTCACCCTTGTAAGAATGTACTGCATGCAACCATAAATATCATGAAGAGCCTCTGCAACACACCCGGTCACCAGTTATAACTTTAACAGTACCACCAACAATTCACAACAACATACAATCAAATATGCTCTTAACTTTAATTCATACAATGTTGTCTACCTCCTTACATGTAAAAAGTGTAAAAAACAGTATGTTGGCGAAACCAAGCGACCACTAAAAAACCCCAGACTTTGGGAGCATTGTGCGATACGGCACAAACGCAACAACCTGTCGCCTAAACTTTAATTCTCAAGGAAACAATGCAGAGACTTCTCTGCATTGCTAGTGACAAACCACTCTAAAACTGGATACAACATGAGGACTAAAACCATTTGAACAAACAGGATTCAGTTTACAAACCTACTCCCTATGGCATAAATACCAAAATCTGAGAAGTAAATAAAATCTGGGATGACTTTATTTATTCCACCACAGCTCTTTCCTGAGTGCCTTTTTCTGAGACATCTTGTTACAGTTGTTTCACAGGTTCATTCCATTGCCCTTTGTGCATCCTGCACTGCCAGCTTGTGCATTCTTTCTTTGGTCCTTGGTATCTTTCTATTAATCCAGTTTCCACTTTCTTTTCTACTTGCTTATTTCAATGCACTCTGCTTCTGGTCATTCGCTTGGTGGAGTGCCATTCCTCTTCGTGTCTTGATAAAGACATTTTTAGTGTCGAAACGTTGTTGTTTTCTGTCTCGGGTCTTTTATCATGCCCACACATCAGTTGAGACTGGTGTTTTTTTTATATTGTATAAAAACAGACTCTGCAAGAAGCACGGCGTTGTTCATCCACGCAACTTAGCTTTGAGCATGCTGATTGGACAACTGATATTTGTGTTCGGGGTTGATACAAAACATAAGGTATTTAATGAGATGTAAAGGCCAGTAGTGAATAGTACATTGGATGGGAATTGCATTTTGATATAAAGAAATGGCCATTAAAAGCATTACGTATAAATTAGTTAGCTACATCAACCACTTTATACAGTACTTAAAATCAATATTATATTAAAAAAAGATTTTATATGTTTTTTTAATCAGAACTTCGGAGATTTGTCTCAAAAGTACAGCAATGTATAAATATCGCGTTTTATGATTTTCTTCCAAGTATAATGCCATTGGGCATGAGAATCAGAGCCAGTCACAGTTTCACCGATGCAACTAAATTACTGCCGTTTATTTCACACAATGAGATATACATAATTTGGCTTCCATCATAAGTGGCGGTTATTAACCGATTAAAACACCTAGCAATTGGACTTCAAATCTTTACGGGTGTAGAAATTGGATTTTAATTTCCAAAAACACTATTTACAACTTCACCTCATTTCCTTTTTTTGGGCAAGAGTTCCATATGTACCCTCTCGAAGTTCTACATGTAAACAATTCTTTTTTTTTTTTGGCCTTAGGGTTAGGGTATTTGGTCTTGTAAGGATCTTCATATAAAATAATTTGTTTCCTGTACCATTTTAAAGAGGGGTTACATATGAACCTCTTTCCGACTTTTGACTTCGGTATTGTGACTTGGACCTTATAACATTGGGAAATTGCGAAGACCAAAGTTTCATGCATTTTAAACCTTCTTAGAATAAACAAAAAAAAAATGAAGGATTTTCTGTTCATATGTATCTCCTGTCAGTGGGCCACTCCGGCATGGGCAAGAGCAGCAGCAGTCGACTAATTTCTCGAAAATACTGAGGGACAGAACATGGCAGATCAATAAATTACAGATGTCAACTAAATAATGAAATTGGGGTTCAGTTGAAAGCAGATAAGCGAATGGTAATTCTCCGTTGTGAACCCATGTTGAAGCGACAACTGTGTAAAAGTTCGCAGCCTAAGTACGTTAAGCAGCTGCGTATCAGTAAATTTAGCAACAGCAGCATTAAAAAACCAAACAAAATTTTACGGGAGGCCGTACACTAGATTGCATATTGCAAAGCGCTTATTAATATAAAGTTATAGATACATAGACAAATAAACATGATAATGCAACAAACAGAAATTAGGAGAGCCATTGTAAACAAATGAGTCCTTGAGGGTGTTTTAGGATGTACACCTCTCAGGGTCTTAGATGAAGCAGTAAGTTTTTAGAGTTTCAGCAGCAGACACAGGAGGAGCGTTCACCATAGTCAGTCGACGTAGGAAGATTGCGAGGTGTCTACGGTTTAGTAAGTCCTTGAAGATAAAGGCGCAGCGCTATGGAGACATTTATGCATTAGAAGACCAACATTTTGTTGACATAATAAGCAATAGGAAAACTAAGAAGTTCACGGAGAATTGGAGTTACGTGATTCGGCGTTTGCAAGATAGGTGAAGAATCTAGTTGCTGAAATTCTTTGACGTTTTAGCTATTTTGTGATTTTGATTCGGATTGGTTATAAGAAGGCTATTCGCTGACCTAGCTGAAATGTAATAAAAGAATGACATGACAAGCATTTCAGTAGATTATTGTTCAAGAAATCTTCTAACTTGGTCCAATTTTGATAAGAAGCAAATAAAGCAGAACGGCAAATATTAATTACCCAAACTCATTTTTCCGTATGATGCCCAAATTATAGCACTTTTAACAGATTCAAAGAGCCACAGATTTTCGCACATAGAAAGGGAGACGTTGTCATCGACAGGAAATATTGTATACAGATGAGCTGCGCAGAAACAATTAGTAATTCTTGTACTTTGGCAAAATGAAGCCATTGTTTCTTCTGAGTAAGATTTATATTTAGATTTTCTTTCTCAAAAATATGCGTTCATGTATTTTAATCCTCGTAACCATGGTATTATTTGTAGCGGTGGATGTCTCTAACTGAAATATGTAAAAAAGTGCAAAATGCCTAGAAAGTGCATTTGAGGTCACAAGTCATGATTTGTTACACATCAATGAACTTTATTTACACTTGTAGTAGATCTACGCAAAATAAATTGTAATTTGATGTAATAGGTAGTAAAATTACAAGTGATGATTGGGGTGGTAATCACCCCTTTGTCGGACTCGCGTCAAGGTGCAACTTTGAATTAGGCATAATTAAGGAAAGCAATCATACATAGCAACAGCTTGTTTGGCATAAAATCTACTTGTTCTTGTTCATACCTTTTGAATTTTGAAAAATATGCAAAGTAGTCTTTGAGAACTGTTGTAGTTCTAAGGGTCACTGTCATACGAAATAAAGAGTGATCATGTTGATAAATCAGTATATAATAACATTAAATCAATTGTTTCTGTATTATTCGATACACTCAGAGTAATTGTGTTGCCGTGAGTGTATTACTGCACTATTTTTACATGGCGGTATTCATGTGGATGTTGATGGAGGGCGTTTTTCTGTACGTCAAGATGAAGCCTACAATTATATGGTCCATGAGCCCGACTGTGTACATATTTGTAGCATGGGGTAAGTCAGTTTCCTATAAGGGGAACTAAACCTTAAAAGACAAGCTTATCTTTATATATACATTATAATACTCCATATAGGAGTAATATCTATCTCTCAAACCCATTCTCTCTCAAAATTAAGAGTATTAATTAGGTGTTCATAGGTGAATCCATTTTGACTTTGGATGACGTAGCCTTGGCCCACCAGAGTGGCGGTGTGAAAGCAGATATAGTCCAGGCGGGAGCCACGTCCGTACTCCATAAGACGTATAACGAATAAAGCGTGAAACAATGTTGCGAAAGAGTCAACTGATCGATTGCTCTATTGTTCGCCATTGTTCACGGACTATGAGTCGGCCGGACGATAATACTTCTACACCTGTGTCATAAAATACAGTGTCCTTTGACTGAGTGTCCTACAACCCATTAGCCAGTGTGTTCTCTCCATTGAGTCTGTACGCAAAGAGGTCTATAAAGCTAGAGAGGCAAACTTACGTTACGGTCATCATTTAGCAATTCGTTCGTCTTCGCATGTTTTGCCGACCACAATAGAAAACATGTACCCATAATAAAAAGCAATGGCGGCCTCCGCTTCTTCCACAGTACTGTTTGGGTGCCCGCTTTGCATATACACTAATCGGTAGTGATACCAATTCATGTATGTGGTTAAGAGGTGGCCAGGTGTTAAAATATAGCCCTGGAGCTACACACATTGTAACACATCTCAAGTACAAAGTGTGAGTGTTAATTATGTTACAGACTGACCAACCCTAAACGGTGATTCTTAGTGGCCGCAAGTGGCACCATTTTTTATGCCAATCGGAGCAATTTTAAATTTGAACCCCTTTACAAACTGAAATTGACCCTTTTATTGATTTTTTTCTGTTTTTAGCCTATAACTTGAAACTTTAGGCTGGACATATTACAACTAATCAACCTTTCTGATCCTTCTGGTTAGAACGTACATGGTGCTTTCACCATGATTGGATCATTTAACATTTGACCCCTGTACAAACTTTGTTTGGCCCCCTCCTCCTTAGGCACCCTTGCGGCACTTACGAATCACTTTTCAGTGGTTTTCCGGTCATGCTGTCAACATAATTAATCACTCACACCTTTTGTACTTGAATGTGTTTACAAATTGTGCTACTTCCTGGGTTAATAGTGCACCTGTATCATTGTGCTCGGTTCAGATACTCCCCGCTTAGGTGCTTAGGAGGGCGCGCTTAGTGAAAAGATTGTAATTCCATTGAGGCGGTTTATTGAAATCAGACGACTGACTTGTCATTCAATTCGTTGTGTGGCCATGGGTGGACAAATTTAATCACCCAATAGCACCCCAACATCCAACAACTGATATTTGCCGGTTGTTTTGTATCGAATTGACATTATGTTGTATACCAAAGCACCCAAAACTAATAATTATTCCGTGCAAATATTCAAAATGTCAAAGCCCAGCACGGACGACTGTTTTGAATGGGCTTCACCCCCTTGGCTGTACCATCATTGTTTCAGCACTGTACCCAAGGGCCTCGTCTACAAGTCAAGGTTTATCTGATACATTTGACAGAAGCAGACACTCATGTGGGGACACTCAGTTTCTCTTTACACCGGTGTAAGACTTGTGAGTCTCCCCAAAGAGAGTGTCTTATCTACCATGCACTTCAACGATAAACCGGTGACCTTGTAGAAATCCTTTTTAACTGGATATGGGCGGATGAAACAGATGATGCATTTATTACACAATGGAGAACACGTATGAGCTAATAGGTAGACATGCCAGCTTCTCAAAACATCTTTTCTTATATAGTGATGATGGCGGCTCTCAAACATTCCCACGTGCATTTCAGTGAAGAAAAGCTTTGTTATTGACAGATTGCCCATTGCAATTCGTGTGTGGACGGATAGCTTATCGATATAAATGAGTCATTAGAAAATCATCTACTAACCGTGAAAAGTGAATGGTCCAATGAATGGCAGAAATAACGTTTTCAGAGTCAGGTTGTTTTTGTGTAACCTCTACGTGCATCTGAGATCAAAGAATTAATCTACTTATTAGCCATTGAAGCTTTAGCGTCGAGGAAACAAATGCATATGCCTAATCTGTCACATCTTAGTGTGGTGGCTCCTTTTAAATACACTTGTAGTTAGGGAGCCGAGGATCCTGAAACTGAAATATTTTTGCCCGGCTGCTCTAACATTTTGTGTGACTAGATCAAGAGGGGACCATCTTGGGCATCAGAAACTGAATGTTGGATTATTTGATCGATTGCGAAAAAATAGAAATCCAAGATGGCGTCGAAAATGCCGCCGATTTGACTAACGAACCGATTTAGCATACCGTTTTGATTGCAATCTTCAACTGGAACGCAATTTGGTGTCATCTAAAAATTAAATTTTCTACATGCTGTATCAAAATTTATGATTTTAAAAAAATTATTTAAGTACAAATTTGAGGAAAAATCACAAAAACAAACAAACATTTTTAAAACCAAAAAATGAAATATTCATATCTAATTGCCCTTTCATATGGCCAGAACCTAATAATCAATTAAGCCAATTTTTTCTACAAATTTGACCTAATAACACGTGTTAGTCATATTAAAATTACAGTTATGTACAATATTCAGAAACGGAGTTATTCTGTAACGAAGGTCATCAATCAGTTACACAGAAAAGTTGGTTTACTGCGCCCTTTTTGCTAAAAGTGATCATAATTTTTTTATCATGCAGAAAACTCATGATCAAAATCCCTCACTTGAAAGTACACATTATAGGTGTCATTTTAAAATACGATGCAATGCTTATTTATATCTGATACATTTAAATAGATCAAGAATTTTAGCATTAAATGCACATTCAAACATGTTTAAAAGCAAAATATTAAGCAGGTATTACAGTGTGATATCAAGTTCTTTAACTTTAAGGCGAACGATATACCTGAGGTATTTTGTAGCATAGCAGTTGAAAGGAATATGGTTTCAACCCCTATTATTTTGCCATTTTACTAATGAAACCATCTGTTTGGAAACTTCAAATGCCGGATGATTAACACGTTCGCTAAAAAAATAGCAACTTTTCTGATTTCAAGCCATAGAACAAAGGATTGACAGTCTATTCTAGTCTTAGCGGTTGCAACAACCCTTTTCGGGACGCTATGGTAACATTTGCACGCTATGTACTTTCATTTACACATTGGCTCTGTGTAAGACTTCCTGTTGTTGGATAAATAATAAACTAAGAGCCAATCTTGTGGATTTACAAGTTTTGTTTGACCCATGTTTGTTGCTTAAAGGCTATGTGATAGGCAAGCCTGAAATTAGCCATGTTTTGTTTATTCCTAAACCAAGACGTGCTCATAAAAATCAAACTTTTCTCCCAATTTGGCATTTTTTGGATCTTTGTCCCATTTCTTTTACATCTGAGTGACACGCCACTTTAATATTGGTCAAATTCAATATTTTTTCTTGTACAAGTACAAAACATCCTAAGGTTTCTAACGAGGGGTTCACTTTCTTTTCACAAATTACTTTCAAAATTGTGATGCGATCAAGCTGAATGTCGGGCAAAATCAAAATTCAGTTTTCCATTCCATTTCATTTGCCAATTTCCTGAACTTCATTATGCTGAGAACCCCATCACAATTGGACGTATGGTTCCAGAAATATGGTCATGACTTTTTAAACTTGCAGGTACTGGCCAATTTCAGGCATGCCTATCACATGGCCCTAAAGTAAATGTGAATAACTCGAATTGAACTTCCTTAAAATTGCACATGCTGCTCAAATTGGTTCTATATGATATGCCAAAATACGTTTTCTGACAGTAATAACTTCATTTTTGAGCTGGCGTAAGTTGATCATCCGACTGAAGATGACATTTATAAATTCTTAAAACGTGCATCCGTAGCATGAGTGTATAGTCACTTTGACAAAGTTGGTTGAAAGTATACAAAAAAGAAGCATTCAATCTGCAAATGCGATCGCAAACTGTTTTTGCCGAGCGGTTTTCACGCTTGCTTTTCGTATAAGCAACACCACGTTCATTCTTCTCATCTGATGAACTATCAGAGGACAGCATGCGACCACACTTTTCTCGACTACCAAGACATAAGCAACCAATGTAGCAGTGACAGATGCTTTTGCACAAGAACACCCTCCCGACATTTATATTTGCGCATTGCACCTGACACTCTGTTCAACAGTAGGCTTTGGGTCAGTCATCATAACCGGGGTGAGCTTGCCATTTTGTATACTGCGGCCGAAGTTGACAGGTGATGGAAGTGCTAGGCGACTCATGTGTGCTCTCTTATCCAGCGTTAGCTGATAAAGGGCCCTCAAGAAGTGTTGATGGAATGCGTCCTCTGTTGGCGGTAGTGCTCGCAGATCAGATTTGGTTGAAGCAAAGATGTGTTGTCGAAGGGAATCAGACATGAAAAGCCACTTGTGAAACAATACAGATTCGGCAAAGTATGATCTTGCCTCATCTTTCATATCATCTGTTCCTTTCCAGTAGACTCTCAGGACTGCCAAACACTTGCAAATGGGGTGCCTGGCCTATTCTAAATAAACCCTATGGACCACTTTTGCCGCTCTTCGTTTACCACGTCTGCATGGGTAACGACTTGATCATTTTTCCACTTACTGCATACGTCCCCGTCACAAGAGCTCATCGTGTCCTACCTTTCCACGGATCCTATCGTACTTGTCACTTAAAAGTTTGACAAGACTATGCACAGGAAGATACTTCCCTGGTTTTGACTCCAGAGTTCCTCTAACGCATCAACGACAGAAGTGGTACCTACAATCGTAATTATATCCCCCCTGTAATCTTTGGCATGTACAACAAAGGCACCTTTGTGACCAAGATGTTCAACACATATTCCAGGTGAGCTATAATTCTTGGGGCCGCCGCGGCGGGGGTGTGTGTCGCAGGAAAGCCAACACCGAACGCGACCCACCCAGACAGCAAGAGGGGGCCGCTATCCTTCGCCCATCCGACAAGGAGAAGATGCATCTGGCGCGACAATTGGGAGCATTAGCGAGGGGATTGGCCGATATACTCGAGAAGATTGGGCCTGTGTTATGAGGATTTTCATGAACAATTGCCAGTCGGGAATTGGTAGACTGTCAGTTACACAGAACTCTGTCGATTTGATTGTCTGGTCCCGCCTCTGTCTCTCACTCCTTCAAGGTACTTGCATCATCAAAATCATAGCCGACTCCAAAGGTTACACAATTGCAATTACTCGGCTTCAAATGTAGAATTTTTTTTAACATACGTGTTTCAGATCATTAAAATTACTTTGCTCCAAGATTTTGGTAGCGGTTGACAAAACCATTGCATCACGAAGATACACTGTAGAGAGGGAGCAATCTGGCAAAGACCACTGGCTGCGTGGGAAACTGTCCCGCCTCTGCATCAATAAGACAAATCAACGTCGTTCCTTTGCCATGTCATATCCTTGATCCATTTGCCTCAACGTCAAACAAGGATGATGGGTAGTTAGTCCACTCGTGTGAAAATACGCCTGCCTACGTCATCCCGCGCATCTTGAAAGAAACATAATGCTCTTGTGTTACTGCACTTTCATCCTGATAAATTTTGACGAGGCTTTGACTCTTAAAGCTTGGCTTTCTTCTTGCTGTGCAGCAAATTCACCATTTGGGGACTATTTTACTGAGCCTTTTTCTTCTGCTCTTCGCATGGTCTTTACCTTTGAGCATCTTCAATCAATCATTGGTCTTTGACCTTCTCTCCTGTTGCTATAAAAAAAAACAATCAGCAGGTCGATTGGAGTTACTGCATGAATGGATTAATCATCCTTTCTCGATGACTTCCTTGATCTTCTCCACTGTCTTGACTTCCTCCAACTTCCTGTTTTTATTGGATTCACCATGGATACAGAGCCAGGCTTTCTAACTTGCCATTCCTTGATCCTTTCTGACCCCTTGGTAAGAAAGGGGGCAGTTTTGACATATTTATCTCGGGCCACTGCATCCTGTGATGTCCCTTTGAATAGAGATGTTTTCCCTTCATTGTTGTAATTTGTTCTAAGGCCATGTCAGTCCAAACACCATTGTATTTGCCAGCTGTCTGATGAACTGTGAAGTTACCTTTCATAAATTGTCGTAAACTTCAGATGACTCTCTGGAATCTCTCTTCCTTGATATAGAGTGGAAGACAAGCATGTAGTTGGTTGTGGTGGAGCGGACAACTTGGGTGTAAGGTATCATTTTTTGGACCTGCGTTGATGTGGTCTCTTCCAATGACCTGATCTTTCTGGTGTATATATCGCTTCAAGATACGCACCATGGCATGTACATTAGCCAATACTTTTGCTGTTACTCCCAAAGTTTGAGAAAGTTTCCCAAGGGGCACCATGCTGTCAATGTCGCCTTTGTAGCTGAACAGAAGCGAGCTGTAATTTTGCTTTCACATCTTTACTCTTGAAGGCTTTCCAGAGAAGGTATCGTTTGTTATCAACTCCAGTGGTATCACCCTGCAGTTGACGCTCGGAATCCAACCAGTTCTTCAAACGAATTCCAGAGTAGACCGACCATAGCTTCATTCATCATTGAGTGACACGGACCCTGTTGTAGTAGATCCTTTTCCGCTCATTCTTTGTTTTGCTGTACCAAGTTTGCACACACCAACATATTCTGCCGAGTATTAACTCGATTCCGCTATCCTTCATGAAAAAGCCAAAGCTACCATGAAGTTCTCTGCGATGTGGAATCCACCAAGTCTTATCACTAAATTTGCATACCTCTGTTTGATGTTTGGTTTTTATAACCTATTAAATATCTAAAATTGATATATGTTAGAATAAGTTTAAACTTTAATTGACATATATTCATATTTGATCAGATTAGAGTTTAACGACACACCAACAAAATTGTGCGAAAAAACATTTAATTCGCAAAAAATAAAAAAAATATATTTGTATTCACTTTATAGGCATCTTTCAACGTCAGGAAGAAAGCCCGTTTTAGAGCAGGAAGGAAACTGGAGTAACCCGGAGAAAACCTGCGAGGTCGAGCAGAACTGGAAACCAAAGCCCACATGAAAACCTAGGTTTGCCGGGATCGAACCCCGGGACCTCATTGGGTGTGTGAAGAACCCGCGTGCGCTAACCCGACCTTCTGACATTATATTCAGCATTTTTTCAAATCCTACACTATAGCGCCCATTTGATATATCGATAAATATGGATATTAATATGGAGTTTAATAGAATCTAATACTAACCTTTCACGATATCATAAATGGCTTGTCAGCTGTTACAACGGTGTGCGTTGTCCCCTACTTGTTTGTTAGGGAGATGAAGTAATCAAGTGAAGCTGGTACACTCTGGATTTGGTAGTTGATTTTGGAAACAGTGGACCATAGGCCCAATAACAGTAGGTGGACACACCTTGTCAGATAGGACTTCATGAAATCTGTTCCAGTAGGTGGAGCCTTGAAGGATGCAGCATCATCATCCTTCTCCCTCTCTTGAAGCCACCAGCCGAGTCAAATCCAAATAAAGTGCTCATCTGCTATCAAGTTTTGACTGCTTTTCGCTCCTCCTCTTGTTTCCACAGTAAACCCCTCCATTCCGGTGACCTTGCCTCTCTTCTGTCTTTAAGACGAACATGACTTTCTGGCATTGCTAACACCTCTGGTTGAAGGAACAGTCCTTCTCCTTGGGTCTTTTACAGTGGAACCGAGGCTGCATAAGAGCTGATTGATTACCCATTGGATACTGGTATATGTTATGGCTGGTGGCATGAAGCTTTGAACCATCTTGGGTTGTTGCTCATGAAATGTAGATTGTCTAGTGCACACTGGGTAAATCTACTTGGCTCCACTGACGATGGAACAAATATCCCAGACTCTATCATCTGCAAATCGACTTGTTGCGCGTTGGTTGTGATATACCTTTGAGCGTCATCATAGCTAATGGATGTCCAAATTTGTTAAGAATTCCAATGCTTGCTGCCCGTTTGCTTCATTACGTGAATTGCTATACAATGTTTTTGGGCAATATGCAATTTGTGTAACCGAGCATATCTCTGATCGTACATTCAGAACTGCATTGTGATGTGACTCAGAGAGAGGCACTCTCCCGTGTCCATTAATGTCAGTTTTGCTTTGGTAATATCCCGGCAATGTGAATTTTAGAGGTCATCAGGAATTTGTTTGAAGCTCTTCCAAAAGAAATTTTCCAGCTCTGGTGGCTGCATTCTGTAGCCTGCGATGTACTTGGTGTGTCGTCAACTACACTGTGGGTAATAGGGTTAAGTTTTGATTTTTCTTTTGGATTTTGCAATTCCATCATCTCCTCTCTCATGCTCTTGGGCCACTCAAAAGATTCAAGCTGACTGTAGAAGATTGCTTTTGGCTCCAGGTAGATCGTCACCACTTTCATCATACTCTGTTTCTATCTTTGAATCATCTATTCTGCTGAAGTTTTGTTGCAAGATCACACATTCGGCACAGTTCTATTGGGATGGCAAACCAGACTTGCCTTTCCTCTCTGTGGTACTATTTGGATGGCCGATCCAAATGATCAAGCAGCGTTTACTGAGTCTATCAGTTCTATATGACATAGCATTTGCTAGACCTTTCTCATTGAGAAGTTCACGGTATCTATCCCGCAGTTGTGTGATATAGTAAGCAGATTCATCTTTCATTAAAATATCTGAAATTTCTGACAAAAGATCAGCAAACGCTTGATCATATGGATCGCTGCTGGTTTTGGAAAATGTCGGTATTCTTCTGTGCATAAATCTTTCCATGCAAGACTTATGATAGCGGAAGTCTGCTGCAATCATGTCTATGTACGTCCTTCCATGTCATTGGATTTTTATCAGAACATCTGTATCCTGAAGTTCGGTAGCTTTCCGGTGAATTCTTTCCTGTCTCTCTTCTGTTGCGACAAGAATAAGACTTCTTACTCCTTTTGAATCACGCTGTTTGTTACATAAGAAACAGTATGACTTGTAATCAATTGAATATCTGCTGGGTATCTGACCAGAGGTACCAGCTACTTCACCAGGGTCTTCTTCAGTTCTTATCCTTTTAGAAACTGGCCCGGTGTTCATTTGTTTCTTGTGTGTGTAATTACTTCTGCATAATCTGTGGCACTTTGGGCTTCTTCCCAGAAACTCCTCATCATCTTGACTCAGGGACCACAATCTATCGTAAACTTCATCTTTGCGTGTCTCCATAGCAACTTTGAAGGTGTTAATGCCTCCACTCGTTAGTTTGTTGAACTCCTGTGTTGATACTACTTCTTGGCATATTATACACTTGGAAAAGTCAGTTTCCGATAAAGATCTTTTAGTTGTTGAGAAGGCAGGATCCATTGTCCCTCTTTTCCTAAAGGAAACAGAGGAAGGAGTTAAAAATGAAGGTGTGAAAAGTAGGTTTTGAAGAAACTGAGCAACTGAACTGAAACCAAGCATATTAAGCTACGTTTTCGTGATATTTTTATACTCGGTATGTGTGTGTCCAATGAAAGTTTATCGATGTCAGTTGTGAAAATTTAGGTTTTTAAGAAACTGACGAGAGGCCACACATTAGTAACGTTTTTGTGTGATATTTTTATACTCGGTATGTGTGTGTGTGTGGTGTGTTGTTTGTTTGTGTGTGTTGTGGGGGGGAGTGGGGTGCATTTTCTGGTGTGTATCTAATGGGTGGGACTTGACTGTTTAGTTGTGCACTTAGTAATGTCATAACAAAGAAATAATAATTAACTTACAATCTTAAAAGACTTACACTTCCACTTTTGCCAGGCGCGGATCCAGGGAGGGGGCGGAGGGGGCGCGCGCCTCCCGGTAATTCTGCAAAATCTTGCGAAATCAGCCCCTTTTGGACAGTTTCAGCCTTCAGCCCCCCGGTAATTTTGACATTTTTCAAATCCTGGATCCGCCCCTGTTTGCTGTCTGGTGTTGAATACTGATCACGTATGTTGTGCTGAATTACTGAATGTCAGCAATATCAAAGTCACATGAAGCGCCAATTAACGTGATATCAGAAAACTGAAACGATGGAAATGCATTACAAATGGTGAAATTAGTATTATAGCGTCTTGAATAACATATGAAGAAAAACATTTTAGGCCAGAAAAGAAAAAGGTTGAGTTACCTAAAAATACTAAATACTTGTGAGAAGTGTTAGTGCTTATAGAATATATCAGGAGGTCTTGCACCACAAACCACCTTGGCCTGCATTTTAATTTAATGATTTTTTTTTATTATTATTTAAAACTTCAAGAAATTTAAATAATTTTATCAGCAACTTACCAAACTCCGCATGTATTCTTAACTCGTGGTCTCACAATCTTTCCTCCAAAGGCAATCTAATCATTGAACTGCAACTACGCACAGCTTGTTATCTACACGTTACGTGGGCGGGAATCCTAATTATTAGGGGGATTTTGCTTTTTTCTGTAATATGTCGATGAGTTGCAATGTATTTTCTTATCAAAACAACATATCTTGCAATCAAATTAAATAATCATGATAAAAGCAAACAATATTATGAACTCACAAAACCAATTAGCAGGAGTCCTTCATTCCTTCATTCATTCCTTCATTCATTCCTTCATTCATTCCTTCATTCATTCCTTCATTCATTCCTTCATTCATTCATTCATTCATATATTCATTCACCATTGCAAAATGTCATGTAATATCATTTTCAAATCTCTAGCTTTGTTCAAGGACTTACTCTGTATAGGTTTTTATAGAGAGCACTAAAAACGCTTAAATCTCAAATAACTGCTTTATGAACTTTGTTACATAATAACTTGCTTTTGGTATATCGAATGTTCCTGATATTTTTATGCCATCTGCGTATGACATCAGGTCAAATTTGTGGAAAATATTGAATGCACTAGTGAAATGGTTTTGACAATATTAAAGAAAATATAAATATAAAAAGGTCCTTTTTTCAAAAAAATGCTAAAAAACCACATTTTTTTTAACCTAATTTTCTACCCTTACCATCCTTAAACTATGCCAAAATTGGTATCATCTTGAAGTAAATTTTATTGGCTTTTGAATGACGTAAACGGCACGATTTTGAGGGTTGTAATCAAAAGTTATACATAAAAAAATGCTTCTAAGTAAAAATGGTGGTCATTTTGGACGCCATCTTGGATTTTTATTTTTTCGCAAGAGGCTATTTAATCCAACATCACTCTTCATACCCCCCAACATATATGTATACAACTATTGCCATGTATGGGGTCCCAAAAATTTTAGAGAGCGAAGCTGTAAGGTCAACCTTTTTTAAGCGAGATACGGATGGCTGGCTCTCGGACTATTGGATGTTTTGAATAGCCGCAATTCACCATCACAATTAAATGTTTTAGTGATTATATGTATTTCAGTGTAGGACACCTGTATGACTGTTTCACCAGTGTAGAAGTAATTATTGTCCGGCGTACTCATAGTCCGGGAACAATGGTGAACAATAGGGCAATCGATTCAGTTGACTCTTTACGTAACATTAGTTTCACGCTTTATTCCGTTATCGTCTATGGAGCCCCTGACTGTGGCTCCCGTCGGACTATATCTGCTTTCACGCCGGTGTCATATATTACAGCGTCCGTGTGACTGAGTGTCCTACCACCCATCTGTCTATAGACCAGTTAACAGCAATGTTTGTAAACATGTTAGGGCCTGGTATCTTGAAATAGGTCGGCCTGACTGTTACACACTGGGCAATTGTATCTGTTAGAGTTTTAAAGCTATGGGCCATAACGATTCGCAGGAATGGATTCGCAGGCAACAAAAGAAGTGACGTAGGATGTTAACTGGTCTATTGATTTCTCCATTGAGTGCTGTACGCATCATTTGTTTGAGCACTGTACCCAAGTGGCCTCATCTACAAGATCACGGTTTATTCCGTACATGTTGCTATGGTAGCTAGGACACTCTCTCATGGGGGACACTCAGTTTCTTTACACTGGTGTGAAAGCAGATATAGTCCGGCGGGGGCCTAAGTCCGGGGCTCCATAGACGATAACGGAATAAAGCGTGATACTAATGTTGCGTAAAGAGTCAACTGAATCGATTACCCTATTGTTCACCATTGTTCCCGGACTATGAGTACGCCGGACAATGGTTACTTCTACACCGGCACTCTTTGGTGGGCCCGGGCTACGTCATCAAAAGTAAAAAAACTTTTATTTTTAGAGGGAACAGGTTTGAGAGACTGAAATTATGGTCGTGTTTACAACAGTTGGAAACTTACGCATATTGATTAAATAGTACACCTGTTAAAGCGTCCTTTTTTCTTTAAAAAGTTAAAGTTGTACTACTAGGGCTACCTATAATCGGCAAAGTATGTGTTTCTTATTTTAGGTGTCCCAATACCGATTACCATGTGTACTTTTGCCCTTCGATATCGCGAGTATGGATCAAATGAAATGTAAGTAATGCAGTGTTTCATAGGTTTAAAGCAGTCGGACGTCAGTTAATAGGGCTGTATCTGTTTAACTAAAGGTCAGAACCTATAGACAAACTATACCTTTTTTAATCCTTATAATGAGACAAATACATTGGTGTAAATTTAAACACAGTTTGACTTGATTTCAAATTTACCAATGTACTAAATTTACCCCCTTATTTTACAAAGTTCCCCACATTTCCCAGAGGTTGGACCCAAAAATTCTGATTCAGCGCCCTTCAAATTCTAGAAAAATATCTTCAAACCTTCTTCCCCAAACTTTTAGAATGGAATTCTGATTTATAATCCTACTAGAGAGTAGCTGGAGAGTTAACAAATACCTTCCTTCCTTGTTTTTCTTGCAACAGTTCTCTTCGTTTTTTTTTCCATATGCACTTGGAGTTTCGGTGTTAAGTCCTCAGCTACAATGACTTTACCTCCCGGAAAAGGATGGTCTTTTAGGTTCTTAGCTGCATTAAAAACTTTCTATCTCCAAAACGAAGAAAAGCAACATGGATGAGTCGTGGTTTCTGTCTTTGTTGGGTTAGTCTTGTTGGTGTAAGATGCGCTCTTTCAATAGATATGTCCTCGGCATTGAGTTTCAAATGTTCAACAATAAACTTTTTACAAGAGCAATACATTTTGCCGACTGGTTTCCAACACCCCCTTCTTCTTCTGCCTTTTCTGGTACATTGATTAGTACTATATACGAAGCAAGCCGATTAGAAAGGTCATCCACCTGGGCAACAAGGTTATTGAATTCTACAGTTCCAGCTTTGGACTTAATCCATTTGACAAGAATTCTTGAGCATCTTTTCCATCCCGGCCCGGGGGGGGGGGGGGCAGTTGTATTCAAAGGTGGATATGGTGCGTGAACTGTCGACTTCCGAAATGCACCCTAAACAAGTATTTCCACCGACTAAAAAACATACCCTAAACAAGCATTTTTGTGTTTTTGCCCACCAATAAACAAGTCTTTTTGTCAGTTGTTGCTACCTTAAACAAGTAAGCAATGCATTATGTTGATAATATACCCTTATTATCCGGCTTTGCTCGTGTTGCTTTACTTCCAAATTACAATATTTTTGATGATTTTGATCTCGCGTACATCACAATTTCGGGGTTACTAAGAAAACATACCCTTTTTTCCATATTTTGCTGTTTTTGACACCCTAATCAATGTACGCGCGTACATCGCCTGTTGGAAAAACCACACCCTTTTACGCGTTTTCTTGTTCACGCATCATATCCACCTTTGAATACAAGTGGCCCCCCGGGCATCCCGGGCATTTCCTTTTCTATATTCTCAAGTCTAGTATTTATCACATCTAACATATCCAGCTTTTTAGACGTTCCTTGATGACATTCAATTTGCCAGGGTCATCCATTTCGCGAGCACCAGCGAGGCTGTGTGGGTTGCCGAATTTAGAATCCTCCTCAGTGGATAACATTCTACGATATTTTCGCCTGCTTTTTTCACTTTTTCATCAGATTTAGAATTGTCTCCTTGTTCCTGGCATTCTATTTCAGCTTAATTGCGGTGATTTGATTGTTATCAGTAAGATTACGACAACTTTATTACATTTTTCGGGACAGAACAAAATCACGCGATGCTCACTCCATTGTGACATGCGCAGAACAAAAACCCCGAGTGGTTTTATACAGAACACAGAGTTGATTCCCATTGTATGCACCCTGTTTAATCAATCCGTCCCCTTTGTAGTTATAGAATCAATGAGTATGAGTCCACGAAGTTCATGTAATTTTAACTCATTTAGTGATTACAAATTACAATTTACAATAAACGTGATAAAAGCAAAAATCATTGGATGTCTTTGGCCTCATGATATGATTTCTGTGTACTACGAGTCTACGACACAGGACTTTATGTGTGTGGAAACGTGCATGTTTGTTCTTCCTATGTCGTAATCCACCATTGGAGATTCTTATTCAGTGGGCGGGGTTTAGTAAGCAAACACGCAATATCATTGGTTGTTGCCTATCTCATATGAGACGATATTAGATAGTGCGTCGTCGCGCAGGTGTTTACGCGAGCGTGTATAAGGTTACGCAGTGCGCGCAGCTAGTACGGGTTGGTTCATTTTTGACAGCGGGGGAATATTTTTGCCCTTTTAACTAATATTATTGAAATAAAAATATTTTCGTTGATTAAAACAACCAAAACTAAAACCGGGCATCCACTACTCAAAATATTGGACTGCCCATCCAATATGACACGATATTAGATAGGTAAAACAACAAATCCTATCTTTATTCTCTAAGTAAATTGAAGGAATTTTATATTTTGCTGAAATTGTTTTGTTGAAAATGAACATGTGTCTCTTTAAGTGTTTCATGTGTGAAATGTTGAATTGCTTTTCAGATGCTGGCTACCAGTTAGTCACGGCGTTGTATACGCATTTGCAGGACCAGCGCTATTCATTATTGTGGTTAGTAACATACACTAATTATTTTAGAATACCTATAAATAACTTCAATTTGGTGACACATTAATAACAAGTATGATATATATGTATAATTGTATGATGTGCATGTGCTATACTGGTTTACGGTTGAAAAATATAACAAATGCTGCGCATGGAGCGGTTTTGTTTCACCAAAAGAGTTATGTATAATATAAGGCATGAGTGGAGTACATCGGGGATATAAATGTATGATTGGACGCATTAATAAATTTATATGCATTAGCGGGGCCACTGTGAGCACGAGCGCTTTACCGCGAGTGCTCACAGTGGACCCGCTTAATATCCATTGATTGGGCTGCCGCCGGCCAAATCTGACGCCTTTCATTTTAATACGCGATTTATACCCGGGGATTTATACGGTTTTAGAAGGTTAAATATTGCTCTCCAACATTATAATGAATCGGAATTTTTAGTTCGAAAATCGTGTTTACGTGTTAACCAATGGCGAATGCAAAGCGGGTTCTTTGGTGTCCTATCCCCCTGTATCGGTTCTATTTTATACCGCGCCCCCATACGACAAAAATCAAAATACCACTCGCCCGCCGATTTGGTTGACTCCGAGAATGGTAGTCTGCATTACCAGTCCGAACGTTTATACCACAGACCTTGAGAGGGTGTAACCGCTCACCTGCTTATTGTGAAAAGCCTTAATGGTAATATTCAGAGCAGCTCCGCATTTCGTACCTGGGTAGCGAGAGAGGCAACGAGATCTAGCGTCTTGCCCAGGGATACAACGCATTGGTGGCAGCGGGACTCGAACCACGATCTTTGCGTCATGCAACAAGTTCTCCGCTGGGCCACGCGCGGTATAAAAGTATACAATATTTTGTAAAAAGCGGATACTTTGTTTTGCTTGGAAAGCGTTTATATCTCATGCGACGTGGCAATATTTTTTTTTTCAGATAAATGCATGCATACTTTATGCAACAATGGAAGCATTCAAGGCCCTTAAGACTAATAGTGATAAGTCCAAAAAGAAGCGATTCAAGTGAGTGCGTCATTCAATTTTAAAGCCGAATACTAGAATTATTGAAAAAATAGTAAAAAATGGCTGAATGAACTTTGGTCATGTTATACTTTTGCAGCAAGTGTTAATTGCCATTATTAGATTTCCTCTTGTAATTTTTACCGATTATGCTAAAAATATGCGAGTTTGTTATTAAACACCTATTTCCAATTCAATTCAATTCCAATTTTATCAGCATTTAAAATATCAGAACGTGACAGGAAATGAAAAATCAGTTAATATATAATAATTACATAACGTATCAAATGTAGACTGTATTAAGATAAACTGGTGAGGTATTATGATATGATTATGCTAGGACAGTAATGGACAACACGATAGGGCTTATGGTTATTACTGGCTGTAATACATTAAAGTAAAATAAAACTTAATAGTACAATACATGATTTACAAGTAAGGGGTGAATTTTTGTAGAAAATTTACATAGTAAATAAACCATAACAAAAAAAAACAGACAAAACAAACAAAAACAAAAAAACAATGATCTAAGCTAAAACAAACACTTTAACGGGAAAACGGGATACGCGAATTGGAAGAAGGAGAGACTTATCAAAATGTATTGCTGAGTATGTAAATAATATTTCATATTGAGGAAGCGGAGATAGAAGAGGAAGAGTGAGGAAAAGGGTAAGGAAGAGAGAAGAAAAAAGGTTTGAAGAAAAGGTAAGAGAATGAACGGACTCAGCTCAGGGGGGAGAAAAGGACTAAATAGAAGGGGAAGGACACCAGGGACGGAGCAGCGAGGGGGGAGTACAGGAGAGAACCGGAAAAAACTAGAGGGGGTGGGGGGGGCGCGGAAGCAGCCGCCAGAGACCACGTCTGGGGTAAGGTAAGAAGGGAGAACGGAGACCTTACGATAACAAGGGGGGAGAAAGGGGCATCGATGGTAACGAAAGGAAGGAAGAGGAAACAAGTGGGGGGCGAGAGAGGGACGAGGCACCAGTGGGGGACAGGAGGAGGGCGCACGACACCCAAGAGAGGGGGACTTGGACGGGTTGGTCGGATCAAAGTAATTTACTGAAGTGACGGAGGTAGGGGTGGGGTAAAAGATTGTTGTATAGTCAAAACATTGAAGAGGGGTTTGAAGTGGTTAGGTGCTTAATTTTAGTGTTTCAGTGCGGAGTGAAAGAATGGCAAAGTGTGTGGAAGTGAGGGGGTTTGGTTGTGATAGTGACGAATGGCCCATTCTGTGTGTATTTAGTTTGTTGGTGAGTCCTGTGAATATATTGGAGGCCCAGATGATGTTACAGTCTAAGGTTGGGAGAACTAGGGTGTTGTAAAGTGATTTAGGTGTAGTCTGGAAGGTGGCTGTTTTAACCCCTTGTAGAGGGTACAATTGCGTGGACGCTGTTCGGTGACAGAGTGATGTGTTCTTCCATGTTTAGTTTGTCGTCGATTTGTTTGATGCAAGAAATTTTGTGAGTGTACCTGGGAGATTGTCTGGTTTTCTATTGTTAAATGTGTGGTTGTGATTAGTGTTGTGTGTAGAGAAAGCATGTTGTAGTTAGATTGTTAAAAACTTTAAAACATTGAGAGGGAAAGTTGTTAGCCCGGAAACACAGTCAGTGATTTTTGGAGTTATGATCATGTTTGTTAAAATAGTGCTTAAGGTTAGGGTTTGAAAAAAAATGTTTGTGTTCATCTGCAATAAGATTTAGTCTTTAGTGTGTTGAGATGTTAGTGATGGTTCGTTTCATGTAACTGATTGAATTGAAAAGTAGGGGTCCAAGGATTGAGCCTTGCGGGAAGCCAACTGTGATAGGTGTGCTGGATGATGCGTGGAGTGTACGTAGAACGATTGTGAGCGGTTAGTTTAGTAAACTCCTGAACCACTCAAGCTACTCACGGACACCCGTAATTGATTAAGCTTGTGCTGAAAGAAGAATGTTGTGGTCAATGTGTCGAAAGCCTTGGAGGATCCAGGAATAACCCCATGGTGTGGAGTTATTTCAGTGCACGGTTCAGGTTGGTGGTTAGTTCAAGGAGTGCCATGTAGTCGGCGTTTGGGCCTAAAAACGTATTGTTCATCGACAAGAATGTTGTGCTTGTTGAAGAAATGTAGACAGACGTGTTTGTACATGACTTTTTCAAGTATTTTGAAAAAGATGAAGAAGAGAAGAACATAAGATGGGCTGTAATTTGCAATGTTGTTGAACATCTTGTTTTTGTAATAGTTAAATGACTTTGGGGATTTGAGGGATCTGGGAAAGTTCCGATGAAGAAGTGATTGGTTAAATATGTGCATCAGAGGCGAAAGATGTTTGTTTCATATGATTTTGTTGGCATCCCAGGATCGATCTGGTCGGTACCCGCACTTTTACAAGGGTTTTTAACAGGTGCGAAGTTTGTGCATTTCATCAAGAGTAACTGGATTCAGGAGGAAACATTGAGGTGAATGTGTTTTTTGGGAAGGTGTTTGTTAAAGGGTACTTGAGGTTGGAATTTGTAGCTAAGTTTTTGCCCAGGGTTAGTGTGAAGTGATAGTTAATGCGTTAGCATGTCAAGAGGGTCAGTTTATCGCTGATTATTATGGAGTGAAAAAGGTCAGGGATTTTGGTAGTGGATACCTCCTACCTAGAATGTTGTTGAGGAAGGAATGTCCAGTTTTGGTGAGATCACTTTTGAGTTTTCTGAATTGTCTGTGTTGTGTTTTTTCTTGGCAACACGAATAATGTGAGTTAATTTGTTTTTGTATTGTTTTGTATGTATGTTGTTTGGTTGCTGGTGTGTTTTTCTTCAGGTATGTTTTATAGAGGCCGTTGCTGTGTTTGATTGACTGAAAATTGCTGTGGGCATCCAGGGCTGTTTATGGTTACGATTTTTAGGGCTCTTTTGTAAGGGGAAATGATTTCGTCCACCCTGTAATGATCGTATGTTGTTGTAATGAAGTTGTTGTACGCTATGTTTGGGTAATTTCTGTGAGTATATGTTCCCAGGATTCCAGTGTTGAGTCTACGGTTAATGTGCGAAATGTTGTGATTCTCTGTTAGGTCACGTTTAGTGATTTTTTTGGTTTTTTTTTTTTTTTTTTGTGGCATGATTGCTTAAGTGATTGTAATGAGGAAATGGGCAATGATCTGTAGTGTCAGTGACAAAATATCCCTGGTGTGGAGTCTGGTCAGTGGAGTTGGTGATAATTGGTATCATGAGCGTGGCTGTTTATGCGTAATCTTGTAGGTCTTGTTAATTTTAGGGATATAGAGTTTGCAAGTGATATGTTGATAAAGTCATTAATGTATGAAATGAGTGGAATGGAATAATTGAGAAGATTGACAATAAAGTCACCGACAATATAGACTTCACGGTTGGTTTTATTTGTTTCAGTGAGAAGCTGCTCGAAGGTATTGTTAAAATTTTGATTGTGTGTTCATGCAAGTCTGGAAATAACCGACAGTTATGTGTTTGGGTCTATTGTTGGTGTTAATGGTTGAGTTCGATGAAAAGTGAATCAAATTCATGGTTCTGGTGTTGTGTCGAGATTTTGTATGAGAGGTGATTTTTTAGGTAAAGACAAACTCCCCTTCCTCGGCCAGTGAGTGCTCCTGGCATGTACGTGTAGCCATAAAGTGAGTGGTGGTGGATTGGTGTCAGTAAGCATGTTTCTGAAATGCTAAGAACAGAGAACGAGTGGTTGAGGTGATCAAAGTAGGTAGTTAGTGGTTTCTTCATATGATTTTGTGATACTACGGCAGTTGAAATGGAATATGAAAATGAGTCGTTGCTTGATGGTTTTATAGTGTGTTAAGTGTCGTCAGTGTGATAAGACGGAGTCGAACCAGAGTTGTTGGCGAGTGGTGGTGAAGGATGGGAGGTCACATGTTGTCCGATGATATGGGGTCTGTGAGCAATGGATATGATGCCAAAGGGAATTAAGTTTTATGATGTTCAATTAGTGTGGTTGAAAAAAAACTTAATTAATGATGGCGAAAGTCTTCGTCGTGAACTGATGGTTTTAAATGGCAGCAGTTAGTATATAGCGGATAGCATAATGAAAGGATATAAGTCAAAGGAAAAAGATAACGGGGGTTAGGGGGTATAAGGGAGAGAGAGAGGGGAGAGGATGAGAATAATGAGAGAGAGTAAAAGAGGAGAGAGAGAGTGTGTGAAAGAGGAGGGAGGACTCGAGAGAGATTGAATGAAAAAAATAGGAAAGAAATCAAGTAGTTGGGAAAGTCAGAAAAAGGAGTGAAAGTGAAAAATGGGCAGAAGAAAGTCGCAAAGAGAGACAGCGAATGAAGGAAGGAGGCAGTCAGTGTGAGTAGTTAAGTGCCGGGCAAGATGAGGTGGACGATGTTAGGAGAGAAAAGTTAGTATATAGAATACAGAGGACAGGGGAGCATCACTGTGAGATTAGAAGGAGATCAGGAAGTGAGGGGATTAGACGAGCAAGAAAAAAGTTAAAGGACAGCAAGGACAGGAGGGAGAAGGAATAAAAACAGGGACAATGGGGGCAAATACAAAAACACACAAAAAACTAAGGGTATTACAAAAGATATATACTAAACAGGTAAATTAAGAAAAAAAAATACAAGTACTTATTTAACTAACTTCAATAATCAATATACAATCAAATAGATATCTTAAAGTTAAGCTATATACTAGCAAATTAATAAGAACAAAAAAAATTGATATAACTTAATAAAAAAAAACCCAGTGTTTATGTATGAAAACAAACAAATAAACAACCAAAAATATGCTGAAGAAAATTTATTAAAAAAGGTTGTATCCCACTTAATATGCATGTGACAGGGCCCAATGATACTATACATATATACCACATACATATGATCAAATGAAAAAAACTTTGTGGGGGGGGAATGGACAAAAAATAAATTATAAA
The DNA here is from genome assembly GCA_023653785.1 of Ophioderma brevispina. Taxonomy (NCBI): domain Eukaryota; kingdom Metazoa; phylum Echinodermata; class Ophiuroidea; order Amphilepidida; family Ophiodermatidae; genus Ophioderma; species Ophioderma brevispina. The sequence goes on along the minus strand of JAMKCH010004419.1, from coordinate 49,798 downwards.
TAGTAGTCAGTGCGAAATGTGATTTAACTTTCAAAACTTCTTTTTAATGTTGTGTATAAACATTGTATAAAATGCAATTATGTGGGAGTTGTAGAATATTTAGATAGTTAGAACATGATTTGAATGTGTGTTTTTTATAAAATCCATGTTGGCAACCTAACGAACGTAGATCAATGTAGTTTATGTATAAACCAATAATTCAATTTTAGCCAAATAAATACACCTATTTTTTTTATAAAAAATCAAAAAATTAACAATTGAAAAAAATAGTGCGCTGCGCCTCTAGATTTTCAAAATTTTTTTTTGCCATGGTTATAAAGATTTTATAAAACGGGTGAGCCAACAAAAAAACTTGACCCTTAATTGTTGTCCGCATTTTGAATTTGTTGTAAATAACATATATCAACATTCGTTGGTATCACGGAAACTTATTTCATTATCTTTAATTTTGTATTGCAAAGTAATTCCACTCGGTTTAAGTATAGTGCCGAGCTACACAGTCTTTTGAATAAAGTAGTCAGTTTGGTCGATACACGGCGGCCAACCAAGCAAAATAATGACTCCCCAAAATAATGATAAGGGCAATATCTATTTTTAGTCACATTAAAATGGTATCGTAAAGTTCCCCATCTACCATACAGTTACTCCTTTTCTCCCTCCTGTAAAATTTGTTAAAAGCTCAGTTAGTTGATATAATGGCAGGTTTTATGGTTTTATTTGAACGTTTTTTATAAGATGTGGGCTTTTTTGTTCTTTACAATAGACAATACTTTTTAAACCCCAAAAAGGTTTGTCACTGAGTTGTCGTTCCTTCATAATGGTATTACTAGTATCATTCAACTCCTGCAGAAACTGATACCTATATCAATTACTTTTTTTTAAAGATTGTATGAGTGAGAGTAATGAGGATAGTAGAGAAGACCGTGTAGAAAGAGAAACGTTTTAAAGAATAAGACAAGAAACGGTTAAAAGGGCATCGGTGGTAAAATGTTGACTTCGAATATTCGTTTTTTTGTTCTTGATTTGTTGGGGGTAAATAGTGTCACATTTATTCTGAGTCCAATAAATAGCCGGATTTTCTTCTGGACACCGATTTCCTTCGTAGTCCATTGCTGGGTGGGTCCCCGTGTGCAGAGATGTGCCTAAGTTACTCTTCACCGCCATGGACTAGACCATCAGACCATACCAAAAAAAAAGTGAGGGGGTTAGACTTTGCTACCCCGGCCACTTTTTTCGCTAGAGGGAGTTTTCAAAATGGCCGCCCAAAATGCCAGTTTAAACACCATATAATGACATTTTCATGCACTTATGGGGTTTTGAATTGAAATGGTCCATTTTTGTAAGTGTTTCATATATTTGTTGATGGTCAAATGTATTAGAGCGGTAAAATTCATACTTAATGTATTCCAATGGAGGGCGGCGTTTCAAAATGGCCGCCACAATGCCATTTCGCACATTATAAATCATAATGATGGTCTATACTATGTCATCCAAAAATGTGTGATGATTTGAAATGAAATGGAAATGGCCCCGTTTTGCAGTGTTTTGCATATTGTTGATTTCAAATGTTAATAGCGCGGTCACATTTCACCACTCTTTTTATTAGTATTCCTAATGGGAGGGGCGATTTTCAAAATGGGCCGCCGCACGGAACCCCCGCCGAAACCGACCCGCCCGGATCCGGCCCCCGAATGCTAGTTAACATTATAATGATTTTTTTTAATCGCCATAAAATGGGGTAAAATGGTTCAACCATTTTTAGTGGTTTCCTATAGTTATTGATGCAAATGTAAAGAGCGGTCACATTCGCTTACTATCACTGTATATTAATAATGGAAGGCGCTTTTCAAAATGGCGCGCCCAAAATATAGTAACACCTCATAATGAAAGTTTTACTAGCCAAAAAAGGGTTGTTGAAAGCCCCAGTTGGCGGTGTTGGTGTTGTGCTTATGGTTGATGTCAAATGTATGAGCAGTTCAGAACAATCCACAACTGTAAAGGTTATTTCTAATGGGGGCCGGGCGCTTTTAAAAAGGCTGTCAAAGCGATTTGTAACACCTAGATGATGAGTGTTTTTAGTAGCATTAGAGGGGTAAATGGGCCTTTTTAAGTGTTTCCTTATTTTTTGATTGTTTTATCCATTCTTTGTTGGTTTACTTTATTCAGTTCTAACAAAGTTGCGGTTCATTTCTCTTTTCTTACAGTTAATTTTAATGATTGCTAGTGATTTTCAGGTTAATGGATTTGTCCAATACTATGCTGTATGGTGATATTTAACTCTAAATGCTGATCGGGTTGTGCGCTAACCACCTGTACCCTGATGAAGCGTAATGATTGTGGCGGTTTCCTGATGGCAGTATAATGATAATTGACAATCGCCGCTGTGACCATCTCGTAGGAGGAGAAAAGGTTTTACCACATGACATACATATAGTGGACATCAGTGATGGCAAATGCTGAAAAGCTGAATGAAGACAAACTTCTGCAGCCCATTTGGGGATTTCACAGACCAAGCTTTGGGTTTTGTGTGGAAGTCTGTGTATCTGCAAACAGGCGCATATAGTCTTTGCTTCTTACCATGACAAATCTTGTGAAGGACTCTGATGCGCGAAAAAGTCATGCTACCACATTAAATTGAATTAACAACAATATCAATCAGGAGTTACCCCTTCTGTGGAGATATGGGTTGAACTGAGTCTAGTTTTGGTAGAGTTCCCTTTTTTGGGGAAAAGTGTATAGAAGGGTTCGGACTCGCCAATAAAACAGTCGAGATCGACGAGGTTATGGGCATCAAATAGTAACAGGGAGAAATTCAGCCCACTTCTCCATAAAAAAAGCAGCTCAAACGTCACCTACAATAGAAAACATACTAAAGTTTCATGTCAGGATGTGGATGAGATGAGACCTTGCTTCTCTTTCCTTGGTGGTTCCGTAAATTGAGGTTCCGAGCTTAACTTAGTATAGATAGAAGAGGATGATGTTCGTATCATTCCTCAACATGCTATATATGCAGTCCAAGGCCAGTCAAACTGATCATGTGCTGTGTTATTTTACTGATGATGTTGGTGATATTACTCTATTATTGATTTTGCATTCCCATGGATTACATTTGAATGGTACACACTGTCCACAATGTAGCAGATCAAGTGGTAATGAAATGAATGCCTACATATGACAACTGAAACATAACTAGAAAATCAATATATATAAAAAAATAACTGTTCGAAAAAAGAGAAAATGAAACCACAGTTATGTTACAGTACTGAATAATTCAAACAAAATGAGGAGAAAAAAATCCAACAAAATAGGAAAGGAAACACTTAAAAAATTGGGCCATTTTTTCAACCCTTTTGGCTATTTTATTATTAAAACATTCATTATAAGGCGTTAAACGCCATTTGGCGGCCATTTTGAAAAGCTCGTCTCGATTATGATACATTAAGTGGTGATGGGACCGCTCTATACATTTGACATCCACAAATTTAGAGCAAAACACTGAAAAAAGGCGGGCATTTCACCCATTTGGGCTATCTAAAACATCATTGAGGTGCTAAAATGCATTTTGGCAGCATTTTGAAAGCGCCCTCCATTAGAATACCTTTAATTAGGGGACTGTGACCACTAATAACATATGACATCAACAATATAGGAAAACACTGAAAAAAATGGACTTTTACCACATTTTATGGCTATTAAAAACTCATTTCCCGGTGTAAATAGCATTGGCGGCCATTTTGAAGCTGCCCTCAATATTGAATAATTATTTAAGTTGTTAATGTTGAATGTGACCAACCTATACATTGACATAAAAAAAGAGAAAAAAAACACTACAAAAACTGGGCCATTTACCTCAAATAGTGGCTATGATGAAACCGCCATTATATGGTGTTAAATGGCATTTGGCGGCGCGGGGGTAGTAAACGTCTACCCTCACCTTTTTGTATGTTCTGATGGTCTAGTTACATGGCGGTGAAGGATGATTAGGGCACATCTCATGCACACGGGGACCCACCCAGCCAAAGGAACTATCGCTTGAACGCCGTCATTGTAATGTGGAATCCGTGGACAGCGCGCAAAACAGACTACTTAATACAAACGACTGTAGATCGGTGTATACTAAGCAGATGTTGTAGATGATCTTTGCAGCAAATAAAGATATGAACTAAGCTTTCAGATTTTACCACATAATGTAGATAAATTCTTAAAAATTCAAAATGGCGGACACAATTAGGGGCAAGTTTTTTTCCCACCCTGTACAGTAGCTATCACCTGCATATTAAGCCTAAATCAGCTTGCTTAGGGTAAACAACGATTTTATAATGTCGCCGGCGGACAGTCAATTCAGCAGACGACGCTGGAAGATAAAGTGGAAATGGCGTGTAACCCACAAGGAAAATTACACGCCAGCGTTGTTTTCCGGCTGGCACCTGGTTGAACCGGTTCTGTATCTGTGACCTTTGTGGTTGTTAATATCAATGAATACTAGTCTATGACTTCTGTAATAGAACAACATTGTTGATAAGTTTAAGGCAAACTGAAAAGTTAGCCTGCAAATTACTGGCTGGTCTTTAGCCTCCTTATTTAATGTCCTCTCTGCTTTTGGGAATGTTATTTTTAGGTATAGGACTATATCTTATATTCTTCCAAGGCCAAGACTATCATTTTGCGAGCAAATTAGAAAGAATTTTATATTTTCTGAAAAATGTGCCCAGTGGCGCTTAATAGCAAAAGATTTATTACTGATGAATTGCATTAGGTGGTTAAGTGGCGAAACAACTTTTTTTAATATATCTTTTAATGAACATTGACATGGTTTATAAAATTGATTAACCTCTCAACATATTATTGCCATTTTTCTTTGCTTATAGAGCTAGCGTCCGCGCCCTTTTATTCTAGAGCCTCTGCTCGGTTTGACATGGGTCTTTGGCGTTATTCCAATTCCAAAGTGGATCGCAGTTTTCTTCTCGTACCTTTTTTGTGATTTTCAATACAAGCTTGGTAGGGTAGGTCTCAATTGGGTCTTTAATTTTTTATGAAATCGTTTTTCGAGTATGTACGTGTGTGGGGCATTTGTGATTGCATTTGTGTGTTTTTGTTTGTGTGTGTGGGCATGTGTGTGTGGTGCGCGCTATGTGAGATGTCAGATGACCTTCGGCATTTGCCAAAAATCTCAAAATTGTTCATTGTGATCACTGTGTGAATCAAAAAATAATATATCGTTGGCCGCTTCACATACTGATTCGAAAAAACGGCTTTGAGATTTGCAATTTTAATTTGCCCCATACTGTTTATAAAACATATATTTCAAGTAAAACCTAGTGGAAAAATCGCGAAATAAGTTAAAATTTCCAAATTATATTCAACTAACTCAGCTTCATATTTATTTAGTTTATGCCAAAAGATGTGTTAAATAAAAATCCGTTACTATTGTGTAAAACGAAAAAATAGCAATTTACAAACGTGTAAATAACAAATATTACGAGCGCAGGATACGTCGTTATGTGGACGGCGTTTGCGCAAATACCGTCACTATGTTGAAAACGACCCCAAAGTACCAATCTACCGTGAACTGCAATTACGTCGCACAAATACGTCCCATAGTGAGGCGGCGAATGCTTCTTCAAAATGCAGATTACGGTGCTATGGGCCTGCGCAGTATAGATTTTCGGCAAGTACGTCGTTATGTGATGCGGAACAATTAACGTTTTTTTTTTTAAATACGTTATGAATTCGTTAATATATTTACTAATTAAGCACTTTGAAGGTTTAAAATTTGGTGAAATGTAGAGTAGTACAAACCAAACGTATATGCCAAAATTTCTCCAAAAGTCCAAAAATGTCGAATACGTCACTATGTGGCGCGGCGGCCGACGATATACTATATAATCTAATATATATATATATATAATATATATATATATAGTTATAATATATATATATATATATATATATATATATATTACAGGGTGAGTCAGAAAAAGTACAACCAAATGAGGCCTTTTTTTTCTGAGAAACTTACCGAAATTTACGCAATTAATTCATGTGTTTAGAATAGTCTGTTTTATCAGCTTTCACAATAAATTTTAATTTTTAAAATCGATCAAGCCTTCAAAGGCTACAGTTATTTTTGGGAAGGTATCCATTTTATGACCCGAACAAATTGCACACCGGCTGTACACATGGGACTCATTACTACTCATTGCTACGCAGCGTGAGGGCTTCAAAAATACAATTAACTGGTTCATTCTTGCGCCGTCTTCAAAATGTCTTGTAGGACATGTGTTGAAATGATACCGTAGAAGATTTAATATTAAATGAAATTGACAGGATATATTTAAAATGGAAAATTCTCATGCTTTATCTGTTTCCCGCCCTAATTTTTGAAAAGTTTACTACGTGGAAATCACGCAAGTTGAATAAGATGGCTGCAAATTGTTTGCCTCCAGTCTAATATTGAATTTCATAAAATATTATTTTGATATCTGGTTTCATTTTACGTCTTACCCACCGATGTAACCATATTTCCATTTGGGGAGGGGCCCCAGCAGGGGAACAATTTAACTTCTGGGGCATGACTAAAACACATTTTGCAAGGTGAACACGGTAATCTGTCCATACTATAATTTATAACTTTTCCATTCTATCTATGTGGGGCCAGGAGGGGGCAAAGATTTTGAGTGCGGATCCCGCCCCCCCCCCACACACACACCCCTCACCCACAGACTGTTTACGTCACTGTGTTCCCTGATATTTATTCCAAATGGTTAATTAATGGATGATATTCTGCAATACCAAGCTTAACGTAAATCAAAGAGTACTCTTTGGGTTGCTCTTGCGTTTTAACTTGTTTGGTTTTTCACATTGGGTACTTTTCACTTCTGCAGCTTGGACTTTTGATGCGTTAATCGCTTTGAATGCCGTACTTTTAATGAGAGCGAACAAAACATGAATTACTACAAAAATAAAATATTACATCGCACATAGGGTTTTCCATGAAAATCGCTCAATTTGGTTGTACTTTTTTTGACGCACCCTGTAGATATAGATACAAGGCTGCGTCGGCATTACATATAACATATATAAAAGTTTCAGATCCTAAGTAAAGAATGCCGTAATAATGAGAATAAGTGGACAACAAAGTTCCGGGCTTCGCCTTCATCAGGTTGATCTACCACTCAACCTGATGAAGGGCGAACCGGAAATTGTTGTCAACTTATCTCATTATTACGGCATTCTTTACTTTGGCTATTGAAACCTTTATATTGTTATATATATTATATATATATCATATATAATCTATATATTTATCTATATATATATATTATATATATATATAATAATTGAAAGCTGCGCTTACATTAAAATCGTTTTAATTGTGGATATTATACTCTGCTACGTTCACTCTTGTTTTGCAAATTTCTTTCAATTATATCAAATTACGGCATGACGAGCTCCAAGTTTGTAGAGCCCATCGCATTTCTCGCAATAAAAAATTATATAATATATATATCTACATTTATATAATATATATATTATATATATATATATATATATATTATATAGAATATATAATCTCTATATCTCTATATAAATATAATATATATCTATAATATATATATATATCTAATATATTATATATATAATATATATATATTCTATATATATATATATATATATACTATTTAGATACTATCACCGTTGAAATTCTGCGTGTTGTCCTTGGTGTGGTAGTGGATCAATTATATAAAATATGTGGTAAACTATTGTAATGCTCAACTTTGTTTGGTAGCATTTTAATTGGATTATGTTGCGGGCGTGATTTGACCATGAAGCAATAAGAAACATTTCTTAGTTGTGCCAACTGATCATGGGTAGTGTGGTTTGGTATGGCATTGAAACAATTCCCGTAGGATTTTTGGTGCGACATTAGATTTTCTGCGTTTTTTATTCAGAGGGGCCAGACTGCCAGAAAAATGATGGGTTCAACTTTTTCGACTTGCTTGTCCCCTTTTCTTCAAGTGGGAGTGGGAGGATGTTACTACAGGGGAAATTTGAATCGATTCAAATTGTGTTTTAAATGTACATCAACATGTTCGGCTTTTTATATGGATTAAAAAAAGTATCTATTTTTGCTGCCCTAGGTTCCGACCTTTAGTGAAAGCGCTATAGCCCCCATAATGGTTCAAGTTCATCCTGGGGTCAAATTACCCATGATCAGATTTTAGTGAAACTGGTGATAAGTTGTTTTATTATCTCGTACGTGTCCCAACATGTATTATTGTTACAGTGTGTGACATTTGGTTGTCTAATTACATAGCAAAATGATCAAGGATCTACATGGTCTATGGGGGTCACCAAAAGTTTCACGGATGTCACAATGGGGATATCACCAATCATTTAAAATGCTTTCTGTTTCAGTATACACAAGGAATCATTTAACACCACTTCACCACATCGGCACATTTACCCTCATGGTGTCTTGAACATTATGGGCTATATCGATTTCCAAAGGTTGGAACCTAGGGCAAATATATACTTTCTAATCCCCCCCCTTATAAGGGGACGAACGCGGTAGTGTACATTAACCCTATAAAACCACATCGGTTTCTAGCCCTCTCGGAGGGACTGAGAATCACGGAAGAGGGAAGAAGAAAGTTCGCAGATTCTGGTGGGGTCCGACCAAGGCCCCTTCGGCCCCAGTCCATGACCCGGATACCACCTACGAACGGTGGTCGCTGGCCCGGCCAGCGCTTTCGTGCTATAGTGCAGTCTTGGTTTTTATGACGTCATCGCTACAGCCCTGGGGAGTACACAGCCATGGCTTGTGGTGTCAACGTGTGAAACAGCGCTGTGGCATCGTCCGCCTGTTTTGTCTGCGAATAGTGCCACTTCGCATCCTTTGTGTTTAGAGTACAGCGCGCATCGTCCTGTGTCGTCCATTTTTTGCATTTATCATGCAAAAAATAAACCTGCTAAAGAATGACCTAATAGAGACCCGCCAATTAGCCGAATTCACCTTAAATTCTGTCGAAAGTCATTCTTCTGAAAGTGGAAAGTCAAGCTTTTGACTCGTGGTGCATACTGCATGACGCTGTGGGCACAGCACGGCACTCCACACCCATACAGAATATAAGGCTTGTCACAGATCCCCGTGTACAGTGCCTTAAATCAACCGGTATAGTGGTCCCAAATGTCTAGCTGACACCTGGATATTTAGTTTCTTTTTCATTGTGTTTTTGTTTTTCATTGAATTATAAAAAAGGCTTTTGTTTGTTTGTTTTCCGGAAATTCCCTACTCCGTCATCTTGGGCTATCTGAAAGCCAGGGTACACAACACCTTAGAAACGCTGGATGACCTGCCAAAAAGAGGACATTCCCAGACAAGACAGACATAAAGTGGATGCGCAGTGACTTTTCACCTAAGCACACATAACCCGACTTGTGTGTAAACATGGGTGGAAGCCAGGTGGAAAGGCAAGATATTGGTATTTGTTTGTGTAACTGGAACGTGTATGCTTCAAAACTCATTTGAAAAATATTTTGGTGTCCGTCTCTTTTCCAGTCATATTTCCTCATTATCTTAATTGCCTCATGGGGGGGGGGTGGGGGGGCAAGTTTTTCAAACTTCCATTATATACCATTAATAAAAATGCATGATTCAATTGTTCACCATTATTAAGTTAAATCAGTAATTATCAATATTGTCATTTTTTTTAATCAGGGCTATTCATCTTTATCTCTGGCAATGTCCATTGATGAAGATATAATTATCATGTTGTTTTTACTCTTTTAAATGGATAAGTATGAGTTTAAACGAAAGTATGCCTTAAAAAGAGAACTTGAATTGCAAGTCCTTAAACCACCTATTTGCAAAGAGCTCTTCCCAAGCATTGCCAAGTTTTAATCTGCTGAAGGAAGTTCTCAAAAACCTTAAAAGTTGATAGTAATTGACAATTGCAATATGATATGAATACATAAACACGCATCGTAGGTTTATTTAGATGTCTGGGTGACAACATTGGAGAGATTAGTATATAATCCTATATACAATACAACCTTTTTACATTTGTTTTTCTGAAGTTATCTCATTTTCTTAATTTTGAAAAAATGTAAGGAATTTGGTATACGTGTAATGGTACGCTTGCGTTTTATAAGTTACTTATAATTACCGTGGGTTTCCTGCTTCACATAATTCGTTTTGCTCTCTCCTCTAACCTGTTGAACCACTCACAAATCTTGGTTGAGGATAACGCCCTGGATATTAAAATCTAATATTACTAAAACAAGAGTTGTCTGTCTTCAGCTCGTGTTCCGATGTGGCTTTCGAGAGGAGATGTAATGGAGCTGACTTTTTTGCACTGGTTGGGGAACGAAAATCTGAGGGTTGTTTTGGAGGTTTTGCCAAACTTCAACCACTACGGTATCCGCCGGTTTCCCCTTAACCTACTCTCACACGATTTATCCAACAGCACCAGATTCACCTCGTTTGGTTTTCATACTCTTCTAATCTTCTCCCAGTGTCCTGCGGTGTCCCTCAAGGGTCTAATGGGTCCCCTCACTTTTTCTCCCCTATATGTAATTGACATTCCTTCCTCTGTCCCAAATTTCGTCTATGGTATTATTTGCCGTGAACACCATATATTTTTATCACCACACAACTTGCACAACTCACAAACTTTTAACAAGAGCTATTAATGGTAGCTAAGCTAACTGGTTTAAAGCTTATTAAACTTTCCGCTAATGTATCCAAAACTACTAGATTCACTTTACAAAGAAAAAACGATGACACAAGGCACGCCAACAAAAATAATGATTGACAATACATCCATTCACCCCGTAAGATCATACTAATTTTAGTGTAATATTGATCAAAACTTTCCTGGAAATATCACATTTCAAAAAATTACAATCAAATTTCTAAGAACATCGGATCCTTAGAATTTCCTCAACACCCTTCCAAACACATTTTATTTACACTATACAACACATTAATACTGCTGTACATATCTTACTAATCTTTAGCAATCTTTACAAACTGTTAGCTTTACGGCTCACGCATTGGTAAGCTGTCAACCGCTACTCGTGCCCGGCTTACAACGCTTGTGTGGGAAAATCCGAAATGTCCATTAAGACAAAGGTAGCAGTTTACAACGCCTGGCATGCAATCAGCAGATTCTGTATGGTAGTGATACATGACTAAACATCTCTAGGCATGAGAATAAACTCAACAGCTTCCATCTGCGCTTTATTAGACGCAATTCTGGTGCACTTTGGAAGGACAGTGCCAATTTCAGAATCTCCTGACTCGAATTGGACTCCCGCCCCATCTATACATATCTTAGACAACGCAGACTCATCCGATGGCTGGGCCATATCCGTCGAATGGAGGATGGCCGTCGACCGAAAGATATCATGTATGGCGAGTACAATCTGGCAAGATACGTTGGTCGACCCATGCTCCGCTACAAGGATATTTGTAAGCGTACCCTGAACATCGACATTGGATGCTGGGAGAAACTTGCTTACAATCGTCACCGTTGGCGGAGAGACAGTGAAGCAACACCTTGAGCTTGGAGAACAACGGATCATCAGCCAGTTTGACGAAACAGGCGAGCCAAAAGAAAGCTGCACAGATCCTTGGATAGTCGAGCTGTTGTGACATCCAATATATGTAGCACCTGTGGCGAGAAGGCACACTCTAGGATTGGCCTCTTCAGCCATAGACGTCGCGTCACCTTAACCTGTGACCTCAATGTGGGCGCTTTATCCATAGTCGCTTGTGACTGACGGAGGCCATGATGATGATTGATGACATTATCTTACAGTAACATCGCTTGGGCAATACTTGACATAAAACACTTGTGATGCCAACTATTGTCCAGGATTCTACAAATCGAGGGTAAATTGGGACAAGATATCAAAAACTCCCAAAAAACGAGCCATGCGCATTCATCAATAAACACCGAATACAAATCTCACACTAAACCATGTTTCACAAGTTAAAAACACTCAACATTTTTGATATTTTTTAAAAACAAACGACAAAACCGCAGTTTCATGTATTAACTACAAATCCAAACACCCTTCCCAATCATTGTCAAAATTATCCAAACACAGTGATAATACATAGAAGAGACACACTAGAAAAGGCAAGTCAAATACACACAACTAAACCCTCATCGATAGTCGATTTGCGTTGATATGTTCGTCCACCTGGAGTTTGGGACCTATTCAATTAAGTGGAGAGGGATCAACCTAAGCTCTACGGGGAAAATGAAAGAATTCCAAATTAGGCACGTGCCACACCGGATTATATTGGAGACACTCCAGTCATTAACTCACTCCCTGCCACTGAATACAAATTTTCATTCAGTATGGAAACGAACACTACAGTGTTATTTAAGGTGCTTAAAATGCTCACAATAACATGGTATTAACAGAAGTCCCTGCGCCCATTGAATTTTTTCACCTCCGCAAGAATGGTACGGGGTTCAATATCAGATGAATCGAGTATAATCTAATTAAAATTCAAGTAAAAATACAATGGTCCCAAAATATGGAATGCACTCTTAGGGAAGAACATAATAAGCACAGAAACCATAGTGCTTTTAAACTTAATCTAAAACATGAATTGATTAATAAATATTCAAATTAGTTATATTTTGTTATAAACCTTATCCTTTCACATTTCTAGTTGATCACTCGATAATTGCAATACCTTCACATCCTTGCTTCCGTTTATTTCTTGGTTGGCTCATATGTTTAATTTGTTCTTGTTCCTCCCTAATTTTTTTGTTAAAATAATTGCATGTTCCCCGTCTTTGTCTTGTTCCTGTATTGTTTTTGGTCTTGTCCTAAAATCTTGTCCCGTTTCCCTGTCTAGTAAATCCAATATTTTTTTGTAAACTCCTGTATAATGTAAGGTGGGACCATGTCTCAACGTCCATCTGACTTATTATGGTCTCTCCTGCCGTTTCATTTAATGCCTTTACTAATAAATTCTTTTTAAAAAGCAACTAGTTATCTTTTTATTCTGTACATGAATTTATCATTATGTACTGTATTGACGAGTAAATTAAGATCTATAAAACTTATTGAATTGAATTGAATTGAATAGTCGTCGGACTTAAATTTGCCGTGTGGACGCGCCACTGATCGGATCTAATCCCTGTCGGTTTTACTATCGGATTAACTATCGGACTTAAATTTGGTAGTGTTGACGCGCATTTAACGAAAAGGAATAAATCCTTTAGTTTACTGTTCTCTATACAATGTCTATAACACAGGTGAGAAAGTTACTTTACTTACTACTCCCAATTAAGCTTCGGCAGACGAAGAAACCGACTAGTTGACAACATTCCCGACAAAAGCTCAATCAACACTAACAGAAATTCCTGTCGTTTGCGAATGAGGAGGAATAGTTAATGAACTAATAAAGTGGGAATTTGCTTCACGATATACGGTTTCCTTCTTATTGTGGCGACTGTTTTTAAAAGGTGGACGATGTTTTTTTGGCATCCATATATTGTGTTGTGTGTTTTGCTTTCATATCGATAAACCAAATGATTTCCTACCTTGTATTGGCTACAGAAATGCCTTAAATGAAAATAACAAGGGGATTTTGTCAAATATAAAATCATAAGCGAATTTATCATTTGCTCCAATATTAAATTGGAAATTTCACCATTAATTTTTGCAACCAACTAAATGTTCTTATCTCAGCATTTCACATGGAGATTTGATAGAAAAAAAGTTGTTAATTAAATGAGCCGGTCTCATTAAAACACTCCTTGTGACCAATTAACATATGAATTCAATATGGCCGGTCAATACAATAAAGTAAGCTGATCGTGATCGACAGGTGCACAAATATCTCTGCAGTTTTTGGATGAGTATTGTGCCAAAGTCCGACTAATTTTGGAAAGTTTTCGAAATCTAATGGTTGATTTTCATGAAACGGTGCATTTTTCCATACATTTTGTGTCTTTGGTACTAAGTCTTTTCAACAATGCTTTATTGGCACAAAACGGAAATATTTTGATATGAGCCGTTGAGCTTTGTCATTTGGACATATTTATTTGCCATGCTTTCGGTTTTCTTTTCTATGAGATTATTTGCCTTCAAACATCGTAAAATTGAAGAAAATTGATGTCCGAAACACAACAGCAAAATGATAAAAAAATTGTAAAAATCTTGCCCTTAATTTTCCGAAATCAATGTTCTTGTGCCAAACATGTGTAGAAAATATGTAATGACGTTTTCCCTTGTATTCTCACTTTATTTTTATATTTTTTGGAAATACAATATAATGTCCGTGAAAATCTTGTTTTTTACGTATCCTTCACAAAGCAGTTGCTAAGTTGGGTAAAACTTCTACTAAGATATTTATTGTGCATCTTATGTCAAGGTAAACATATGCGGCAGTTGGAATAGTGTTTTTCTTCAGCTCACAATGACTATATAAAAAGTCAACACACAAATATGTACAAAAATATTTTTGAAAAAAATGCGACCTTTTTAAGGAGTGTTTACGTTATCCACATTTCTCACACCAAACAGCTATTTAAATATTGATCAAGAGTGGCATAGATCCTTATTTTCGCGCCCACAAAATTATAATAAACTGTTCAATCATATACATCTTAGTCATGGAAGACGTGACAATGTCAACGAATTACTACGTTATTGTGTATTCACGTTATCGTGTATTACGTTGAATGCGTTTAGTTTACATCAACTCGGTCATTTGGCTATAGAATGATATGGTGTCAATTAATGTATCTTTAGAATAAATTAGGTAAAGGTATCTTAATATTTGTTTTATAAGATCTAATTTTCAGGCATAATTCATACTCAAGGATAGACGTAATAAACTATTCCCCTTGGAGTCATATTTCTTGAGTTTCATTAGCTACTCAACAAACTGTTAACTCTGATAATCAAGGCATAATTTTGTTGATTTTAAAATGTTTATAACGTAATAACCCTATTCCTTTTGGACAAAATGTTTGTGTGCATACTGGTGCCGAAACGTAAGAATGTTTTGTTGGAGTATGTATTTTGCCTTAATATTTATTGAATCATTAATGTGTTAAAACATAAAACATACATTTTGGAGACAATATTTTGGGATTTGACTTACCTCCAAATGCACCGTTTTCATGAAAATCGACATATATTTTGTTGTTTTATTTAACACCGTCCTTGTAAAAATGCGTGCAAATGGTCCGCGTAGCCACGCCTGAAGACGTAAAATACCCCCAAAACCAAATTTACAGTTTTTTTGGATTTTCACTGGTCACTGTGTGGTGGTACGGCGCGGTGTATTTAGTGGGAACACAAAGAAGGTTTCCGACTGGAATGACGTGAAAGCCTACTTTCAATATTGATGGTCAGGCGTGTTCTATCATGCAGAAATGGGGCAAGATATAAACTTTTGAGCTTACCTCATGAGCATCGTCCGAGTAGACGTGTTTCCAACTGCTCTCCGGCCCACCACTACATCACTCATCACATAAGACTGAGCAGGCTAATTCAACTTGTACGATTATACGCATGGTATTATACTCTGGTATTGCAAGGTATTATACTCGGGTAATACTCTCTCGCGTTCGCATCATGGACAACTCACAAAATTGGACCAATATTAACACGTGATGGACGACATTGCTAAAACGAGAACTGAGCTTAACGAATGGAGGAAGAACTTACTGACACTGGAAAAAATGAACAAAGTTGGAATAATGCACTGCCGAAATACTAGACCTGAGGAAGAAATGAAAAGGACGGCCGATACTTCTGCGGTAGCAGATCTCGACATGACACGGAGAAAGCCATTCTATCAGAGAAGGTACGAAGTTATAAATACAATTTGAATTCTGGGAGTACCCGGGGATGAAAGCAATAAAATTGAAACTGACCATACCCTCTCTAGACTTTGGAGTCTAATCTGCAACATTCCAGAGGATAAGATTGAGCGTATTAGCTAGCGGATATTCATCGCATTGGACCGAAACGAGCTGGTAAACCAGAAATATATTGCCGAATTGTGCAATGTCTGATCGTGACTATAATTTTGAACTGTGGGTAAGGAGCTTAAGACCTATAAATCTCCAAAACCTCTGTCAAAATGGGCAAACTCCTAACATATCAAACTTACAGGATAATGAACACTACCGCCTGAGTTGATGGAAAAGAAAAAAGAGCTATGGCCTGTCTTTAAGAAAGCAGCTAGCTTTGGGCATCGCCGGCATTTTAAAGTCATAGGAGCAGGTCTATATTCTATATTTATGGCCAGAAGTTTATTCCTGGGGTTAACTCAGTTACTCAAGCGGATGTCGCTAATACCAGTGAATGTGCTCACACGGTTTAATTCAAGTTCTATGAGTCCACATCCAGTGCTTTGCATCTATTTACCGCCGCTGATGGAGCCGTCGTTGAGCCCAGTCACTTTCGTCAAGAAATGGACTGCCGTAAGTATAAGTTACTTTGTATAACTGAATAACATAGAAATTTCAAGCTCCAGTGTAGTATTAACTATGGGAAAAAAATTTTCTAACCATTTGTTTGTACTGAATAAAGGATAACTATATTGATTGTCCTGCTGGGAACTTGATTGAAGGCCCATATTACGCCATTGACAAGGTTAACTTACTTTACAAGCTTTTTTCAGTAATAGCCTTGACAATCCCACTGCGGCACTGATTATGGTTTTGTATTATGTGAAATATCTTCTTGAATCGTGTTTACAGAAGTGGCATGTCTCCTAAGACGGTCCATTTAAGATAATTCTATTATTAACAAACGAGAGAGGTTTAATATTTAAATGAGGCCACGGTTTGTGGTCACGTATGCATAATGGCGAACTGAACTGAACTGAACGTATTGAATTTTCCTGTTGGGAACTTGATTTAAAGACACTTGGGTCAGTGATTTGCCGAGAGATTAAAAATATTTTAAAGTTGCAACCCAAAACAAGAATGGCTTATATCAGTAGAATTCCCGTATGTGGTTTCTTTTTGCAAACTGAACACGTACAGAAAAGGAGAACACATCAGTGCTCAGGGATGTGGGTATCCTTTCGTTGCGTGTTGTTGTTGCGGGTGTCCGTACGGACAGTAAAGACTAAAATGTAGGAGTTGTTTATAGGCGTGCTTTTTCAGCCTTAGCGCTTGTAGGATATGTTTGGATACCTATGTGTTTACAAACGCAAACATTTGGTTTTTGGTGATTTTGTCGGAGTTTTCTGATTCCTGCCAGTCACTGATGGTGCCCTTAAAGCTACAGAGTTCCATTGACAATGTTATCGTACTTTACAATAATAGCACATCTTAACAAGCCCACTGAACATCTGATTATGTTTGTATATGTGACATACCTTCTTGAATCGTGTTTATCGACCGAATGGTCTGTCTCTAGACGTTCATTTGTAAGGATACTTCCTTTTATCTCAACGGAGAGAGGTTTATATTTAAACAAACAGTTTGTTGGTCATGTATTGCATAAGGTCTGTATTGCATATGCGAACTGAACTGAATTGAAACTCAATATTGAATTGTCCTTTTGGGTATGATGCCATTGGCAAGGTTATCGTACTTTACAATAACAAGGCAGCTTAAAAAGCCCATTGAACAGCTGATTTGTTTTGTACATGTGACATACCATTGTTACAACACCGGGTATGTAATGAAATTCATGGTAATGTAATAACCGACGCGTATAGTAATAATTTGTTGACGTGTTATGTAAAAAACCGGTATGTAAAAAAATGACGCGTACATGTAATAAAAACATTGACGCGTAATGTAATAAAATTTTCGTGTAATGTAATAAAAACATTGACGCGCAAGTGTAATAAAATTTAACGCGTTATGTATAACATGACATATACTTTCGAGTTTCACATAATTTTTCAAGAAATTACAATTTCTATTTACCTAACCTACCGACGTGTCCTATCCATGTGGTACTCACGTGCGCACGAAAACACCCTGGATAGGCACTTTCCGGATTAACTTTTTTCACACTGCACCCGGTAGGTTTCTGTTTTTATTGAACTATGTTAACACTTTAGTGTATATGTCTTGTGCACTCCCCGTTGGTAATGGGTGGGAAGTGGGTCCATGTGTAACCCTTCGACCCGCTGAAAACACTTTCAGATGGATTTTTTTTTTTCAAAACTCTGGTCATTGGTGGGGGTGGCATAAACACACCATACACTAACTGTAAAAATAATTCGATTGTTCGATTCAAATGGCCGTCCAAACGCACAACAAATTTCCTTTCATTCACCCCGCCCGAATTAAAACTGGCTCATACATAATAATTTTACATTGCTGAAATACGAATTCAAAAATTTAAGGGGCAAAACCATCTGTGAAAGTGACACATAGTGCTTATTTATGCTAATTAGCAGAAAAACGCCATGGCCGACATTTTTTCACCAAAATATGGCGCAAAATTTGGTTAATAATTTGCCCACCGAAAAACAAGATGAAGGGTCCACATGGACCCCTCTTACTTTACCTATACACTTTCGCCTGCGAAAAACCACCTTTTTGGTACCAATACGCTCCTTTATCATGCAACATCTTGCAGTACGGTCCATTTTCCCTAATTCACTGTGCACATTGCATTCAATAGGCCTATGCCCTGTCATGCGTACTTCTGTGTTTAACGCATCTAGGACATGAGAAAATCAGTCGTTGCGAAAAAAAAGTGCTAAGGGATTTTCTGGTAGAGCTCTTATTGTTAGAACATATTATATCAATAACATATGTGAATTTTATTATGATAGAACATAAGAAAAATCCGAAAATGCTTAATTTATAACGAGTGGTATTTTGGTAGAGTAATAATGCTAACTCTATGGCAAAATCCCCAGTGATTGCTGGGCCGATCAAGAGGGCGCCATGGACAACGGTTTCGACTATACTCTTCGTTAGAAGCTGGCAACCAAGATTATCTTATTCTCTACATGGGGATGTCATTTGGTTGACAGACGTTGCTGAAAAAGATCCGAAACTACCATTTCTAACAAGGCTTCAAACATGTGTAAAAACAGCCTACTCGCCAATGTTCATGCACACAGGGTGTGGGTAAATCGCTCATCAATAGCATGTCATTGATCAAGTGATTGGATGGTGCCATGTTGAAGTGGGATTTTTACATACAATCAAACTTATGAATGGATTGATTCACAATGATTTGGTGGGTGGGCAAAAGTCGAGGAACGTTTAGTGGACAATAATCACTTGAAAAAAACTAACTCCAACGGGGTTACATAGTATTGCAGGATGATCCCACGTGAGGGTAAAGGGGGATGGAACCCCCCCCCCCCCCTCTTTTTGGGAGAGAAGTATCAACATGCCTAGTTCGAGACAGAATATCCAGAACTTGATTTTGGTACCAATGGATAGCTATTATGGATCCTCTTTCGAAAACGAGCACAACATTTGTCTAACATTAATACGTCAAATACATAAGTTTGTGTCAGTAACACTGATAATTTCCATAGACACGCAGTGTAGGGGAAATTTACTTTCCCCCAACAAAGTTAGGAATATCCGATTTTCATACAGGTTTTTTTGGACTTGGACTGGGAAATGACCGTGTTATATACTCAGTCGTTTTTAGTTTTAATAATTGTTTTTGAGTCATAAAAATGAGAACTATCAAATTTGCCACACGATATCCAGTATTTTCATACTCTCTTCAACTCGTGCCATCATCGTGACCGTCATTAGGGATGTGGTACTTATTTGATACCAATGGAAGAAATAAATCTAAGCTATATGTGGTGCTTAATTTATATGAATCGGATTTCAGAAAAAAAAGAGCACAGGAGACCACCCCACCCCCACTTTCAGGTAGGAACCTAGGCAACAGGAGCTAAAGGCATCGTATGGATAGCAACGTGGCTGGCAAGATGTGTGTGTGTTTCCGTCTTTGGGGTCCGTCTGACCGATTATTGGTCTGGAGTTATTCTCCACAGTCTTCCTGGCTTCGCCTCGCCTCCTACTTGGTGTAGGTATAAGAGCGCTCTTTTTAAAGACAACTTAGGAAATTGACCAGACGAAGGGGGGAGAGTTGTTTTCTTCCTGACATGGTCTTTAAACACTCAGGTGTGTATTGTCATAACGCCTAAGTGCCTGGGGGCCTTCCTTATGCTACCCCAGAATTGGTTTTTAAAATCTTTTCTCACTAGTTCAAAGATTTTGGAACGGTTTTTTGGTAATGCCGAACTTCTTTTCATAACAATACTAAATTTAGATAATTAAGGTTGGTTACATACCCCCTCCCGAGCCACCAACGCGAGTGTGTTTTTGAATATATAGAAAATTACAATTCCTGCTGCCAGAAATATTTTTCTGCTTATGTACAGTACATAGCATGAAATAAAATTAATAATTAGAAAAAAATGTAAACCCTTTATGTATGAAAAGGAAGCTATATAAACCTATGGCAAACACAATGTCGTAGCGACTGCCCTACAAGCAATAAAACACGATACAAAAAATGGTAATGTTGTCTAAAATGTAAATCGGTTCCTTCTAAAGTAGATTTAAAAATTCAAAACGATTTAAAAGCAGGTGTTGAAACGTGTTGATGCATTCGAAATCAATGATTTGCCCCTAATTTCCAGAGGATAAACCTGAACATTTTGACGTATAAACAACACCAATAATTTGAATTTGCCAAAGGTATCAAAGCGCTATGGTACATATTTGAGAATTTCATGGTTCTCCATGGTACATTTCACATTTTCAGCCACATCTCGGGAAACATCTCGATTCCTATGATGAGACGAATCATTTGAAATTACTTTCAGTCTAAATCGAACCACTTTATATGACTGATCTCTTTAGATCCAAGATGGCCCAAAGGTCCAAATGGCCCAACATTTGATTTTGGTGACATCAGAATTCTTTAAGATGTACATGTCCTAAAAATCAGGTTAGAATTTAGTTGTAAGTGGGGGGGGTGCGCATGGGAACCCATGAAATCTGCTAGTCTAACCCTATGACCTTTCCACCATATCTATCATATCGGTAACGTAAGTTGACCTGTACCGTTGGTTAGGCCATATCAAAACAAAGGAATTCCGTCAAAAAAATGCCAAAAAAAGCTAATTTCTTCTCTTTATGAGTCTCAATTAGCATATTGAGCATATGTTCGGGATTATATAGGAACACGAATCATGTTATCTACTTTTGAAGGGACATCATGCATGCAATTTGGACATCAGTGAGGCTAGGACCCGGGGGCAAAGCCCCACTGTGGAGTGGTTGGAGTGGCACGCGTAATGTAAGGACTTTAAGACCCCTATTTTCAACATAGTTGTCATCCAAAGACCCCTATTTTAAACTGTAACCCAAATACCCGCCGTTTTTTGAAATTTGATTACACTGTCATCAACCCAAATACCCCCGTATTTTTTAGAAAATTTTAGAAAATTTGCCACCCGAAACCAGCTTTTTTTTTGACAAATTTGGCTGCCTCTCACCCAAAGACCCCACTGGTTGCATATCCTCTGTCGCCGAATGGAAGCGCCAGTCTTGCACTCATATCCTTTCATATGGGAGTGCACCGTCGGGGGGGCTAGCACTCGCGCATACTTTATTTTTAGCCAGAACTAACATCCCGAAATAAACCCTAGTAGGCAATCGGCAAAAGTTCATGGTCGATGATTGCTATCATAATTTATAATAATTTGTCAGGCGTAAGCCAGGAATTATTTGGCGTGCTGATTAGCCAGAAGTGACCTTTCGCGAAGGGGCACAATTTCAGCTGTTGGACTCGTGCTCTCGCCGGGTTATCATTGGGTGCCAAACCAGTAATAACTAGCTCAATTTCCGCTAGCAGAAATTAATTTCAGCGAACTGAAATTCAGAATTTCAGCGAGGCAGACATTTATCCAATCACATTATGATACTGGCGGGCACTGACCAATCAAATAAGGTTTTTTTCAGCGAGCAGAATGTTTGAAAAATTTCAGCTCGCATGGATGAAATTATTTGACTCGCCGCGAAATGAATTTCGGCTCGCGAAATCACTAACTGGCATTCCCGTTCATAAGTACTGAATTTATGCTCGCCAAAAATTCAAATGCAATGAATTTCTGCTAGCCGAAATAAATTGATGTTGGCGAGCCGACGAAATTCATTTCAGCGAGCAGAAATTCCTTGCTTTTCATTGGCGGAATTTCCGCTTCATGAAAAAAAAAACGTCTTCATTGGCTGTAATTAGACGAGATGAAATTTAAATTTTGGCGCGAAAAGAAATCATTGCTTTTCATTGGCTGAAATTTCAGCTCGCGATGAAAAAAACGTCTTCCTATTATTGAGCTGAAATTAATTTCAGCGAGCGAAAATTAATTTTAGCGAGCCGAAATTCATTTAGGCGAGTAGAGAAATCATGCTTTTCATGGCTGGAATTTCACTCGCGGAAAAAAAAAAAACGTTTTCCTATTGCGTTAATTGTAATTTTCAGGAGCAGAAATGAATTTTGGCGAGCGAAAAAATTCATTTCGGCGAGCAGAAATTCATTGCTTTTCATTGGACTTGGAATTTCAGCTCGCTGAAAAAAACGTATTCCTATTGGCTGGAAGATTTCAGCAGCAGAAAGAAATTAATTTTGGCGAGCTGAAATTCATTTGACGCGAGCGAAAATTCATTGCTTATTCATGGCTGGAATTCAAGCTCGCTTGAAAACAAAGTCTTCCTATTGGCTGAAAGTTCAGCTCGCTTGAAAAAAAAAGTAACTCCTATTGGCTGTAATTTAAGCGAGCTGAAATTAATTTTGGCGAGCCGAAATTCATTTCGGCGAGCAGAAAGTCATTGCTTTTAATGGCGGGAATTTCAGCGCGCTGAAAAAAAACGTTTTCCTATTGGCTGTAATTTCAGCGAGCAGAAATAATTTTGGCGAGCGAATTCATTCGGCGAGCAGAAATTCATTGCTTTAAGTGGCGGGAATTCAGCTCGCTTGAACAAAATGTTTCTTCATGGCTGTTAATTCCGCGAGGCAGAAATTAATTTCGGCGAAGCTGAAGCTATACTTATGAACAAAGTTGGGCAGGTTAATTTTGACCTGCCATTAAAACCGATTCCTGATGGATGTAATTTCCGCGAGCTGAAATGAATTTCTGCTCAGCAGAAAGAAATTAATTTCGACAAGGTGAAATTAGTTCAAAGATTTAAGCTCGCCAAAAAGGACCTTTTCATTGGTTAAAAGAGGCTCGACTTAATTTTGAATGGATAGAATTTCAGCTCGGTGAAATTAATTTCTGCGAGCAGGAATTAATTTCGCGAGCAAAATGAGCTAGTATGAACTCGTTTGGGCCCCATGATACCGGTTTGCCCCATTTTTTTTAACGTTCGCCTGAAAAATCTGAAGAGAGCGGGTTGGAAGGAATGGACATCGGACTTGACCAACAAAAGAGTATAATCATAGTGTAATGCGTGGTTTATCTTCATATTATCATGCAGCCACAAACATTAGATTAGACAAGCAGTCAACTTACACATGACAAAGCGGACCTTCAGCTGATAAATGAATATAGCGAACCTTTTATCATGGGGGGGGGGGGGGTCGCTACCCGCGCTACGGCCCTGATTGTAGTAAGGAGCAGTACTAGTATAAAGTATGGATGCAAGTAAACAAAAACAACGACCTTTCTGCAAAAATCGGTTGTAAAAACAATGGTAAGAATGCAGTAGAAAGGTTGTGGTTGAGTCACTGTGTAAACGTTCTTTGATTTAATCAGTTCAATATTTTAGAGTAGAGAATTTAGAATCAACTCTATAAAAGCGGCCCCCCCGTAGCAGTCAACAAAAACACGGCCAGGATATGTTGGGTTTTATACTGGCGAATGTAATAAATGCGCAAATGTAATAAATAGTACATTATGTGGCAATGTTTATTACATGACCGTGTTTGCTTTTACCAAACACGGCAAAGATTATACATTACGCGTCACTTTTTACGCGAAATAGATTATGTTACTTTCGTTGTAATACAATAATCGAAGGCGTAATGTAATAAATTTCTACCCATGTAATGTAATAATCGACGTGTAATGTAATTAAATTTCTGCCGCCACGTAATAAAACGGTCAGTAATAAAATTGCCGCTTAATGTAATAATATTTTTTACAATTAGCGGCAATTTTATTACATCACCTGTTTTATTACACAACACGGCAAATTTATTACAGTAACGCCGTCTCACTGTTACGCGACATAGATTGTGTAGGTTATTTTCGTGTAATGTACTCATCAAACGCGTAATGTTTTTTTTATAATAAATTCTGCCGCCAAGTAATCAAACCGGTAATGCATAAAATTGCCGCGGAATGTAATAATAATTTATTCTTACGCGGCAATTTTTTATTTACATTACTTTTTTATTAATGAGAGCGACATGGATTCTGACGATTTCCTGATCAGCGTAATGATAATAGGCCGCGCGCTTTGAATCCTCAGGTATAAAAGGCAATATAAATCCCGCGATTATTATTATTATTATTATTAGTAGTACACAACACGGCAAAAATAACATAATGCGTCACTTCTACGCGCAATATATTGGTTATGTTATTTTAGATTGTTAATGTACTTAATCGACGCGTTATGTAATAAATTCTGACGTTTGTAATGTTAAAAATAACCGCGTAATGCTAATAATATTTTATTACATTACGCGTCCCTTTGTTACGAGAAAATATATTGTGTGATGTTCATTTTGATTGTAATGTAATATAAGCGGACGCGTAAGAAAAATTCTGCGTGTAATGTAATATAAAATGTGGAATTGTAATAAATTGCGCCAAATGTAATAATATTTTATTACATTACACCCCCCCCACGGCAATGGTTATTACAATACCTGTGTTATTAACATAACACGGCAACATTTTATTACTCACGCGACACTTTGTTACGCGAAATATATTGTATGTTAGTATTTCGGTATGTATAACGACGCGTTATGTAAAAATTCTTGACGGGTAATGTTATAAAATAACCGCGTAATGTTAATAATATTTCTTAAATTCCGCGTCAATTTTGTTACGCGAAATATTTGTGTTTGTTCATTTTGTGTATTTGTAATGTAATATCGACGCGTAAGATGTAATAAATTCTGCCGTGTAACGTATAAAATGGCGTATTAAAGAATAAAATTGCCGCCTAATTTAATTAATATTTATTACATTACGCCGGCAATTGTTTACAATACCTGTTTATTACACAAACACGGAAAACATTTATTTACATCACGCGTCACTTTGTTACATTACGAGTCACTTGGTTACGCGAAATAGATTTGTGTTATGCTATTTTCGTGTAATGTTAATAACGACGCGTTAATGAATAAATTTTTGCGTGTAAGTAATAAACGGGTAATGTATAAAATTACATCGTAAGTATATATATTTATATATTACGGCAATTTTTAATCCGGAAATCAAATGGGACCCGCTATAGTCAGAAAAATTAAAATACGTCCTCGATTCCGAAAAATTATAGTAGGTCCGCTTTACAGACCTTTTGAAACAGGGGTCTTTCCATATTTTCGGACCAGTGACCTTAATACTCGGGATAGCCGACTTTGTTGCATCTTCGGAATAGCCAAACCCAGTGGCGTAACCAGAACTTGGCAAATGGGGGGGGGGCAGAACGGGATGCCGAGGCATTTTCGAGGGGGTGTAATTGGTCCTTCTCATAGACAACTGTACAAAACGGTAAGTTCAATGGGGAGGGGGGGGGGCTGGCGGGAGGGGCTCAGCCAGAGCAGGGGACTCGTGCCTCTGGTTATTTCTCTATTGTCGAAGCCACTTTCCACTGCCTCCCCAACCCCACCGGTTGGTACGTCACCTGCTAAACACCTAACCATATACAAGGGGTAACATGGGGCAGCGCCATGCCTTCCAACATTGCAGACCAAGGGAAAACGTGGACAGTTAATACTTAAGATAGTTAAAACATCGTGGAATTTTCAGAACCTTAGCTAAAGGTAACGACTGGGGAAAAACCACTTAGCCAGTTTAAGCCAATGCGATGCGGGATAGGTTGTGTACCCCGTTCTCCCTTTAACATCCCCAAACACCAGGGGTGGGGGCCGTTGGGGTCACCCAAAACACAGCATCCTTAGTTAAAACATTCTAAATCAATGTTGATTTAGGCTGCTAAGGAAGGCACCCCAAGGAGCTCAGAGCGGTGATTCTAGTCAACCCAAATGACCTAAGTTACACAGAGGGCCGAAGACATCCACAAGATTAAGGTCAAGACATAAATTCGAATCAATACTTACGGACAGACAAAAAACGGACAAACCGACGGACACACACGAGCACACCAACACACTCATACACAAACAGACCCTCTCTCACACACAACACAAAGTCGAAAACATCTCACCAAGTCACTAGGGCCTGCTACGTCAAACTAAACATACCAAAGCCATGTATTACATAACACGTTAAGTTTTATTACATTACGCGTCAATTGTTATTATACATGACTACGAAAATTTTTATCCATTACGAGTAATTTTGTTTTTATTACATACGCGTCAATTTTATTACATTAAGCGTTTTTTAAATAACACGTCAAAAGTATTACATTACGCGTCGGTTATTACATTAACGAAATTATTACATAACACGGGTACATACCTTCTTAAATCGTGCTTACCGTAGCTAGTGTCATGTCTCTTAGGCGGTCGTCTCATTTAAGGTTAATTTCATTATGAACACGAGGAGGAGAGGTTTAATATTTAAATTAGCCAAGGTGGTTGGTATGTATGCCTAATGCAAACTGAACTGTACTTGTTAAATAATAGGTTCAATTCTCCCAGCAATTATCGGGGGCTGGGCGATTTTTCCCGTAGTTAACTTGCACCGTATTACAGGCATCACCTTTAAAGCAGCCGTCACTAACTCATTGCTTGTGACCCAAGTTAGATGCGCACGACTTGGCCTTTATTCCGTGAAGGTTCAGTGGTGAATAACCAAACCATTGGCAACATATTCATGCTAGTGTAGGTCAGCATCGATTTAACCTCTGTTTGTGTAGGTTCGAACCCCCCACTCTGCCTTAATTTTTGGGAAATTAATTTGTTTTGAATTCTGTCATGGGAAATGGACACTACGATGTGGCTTCATAAGTAATACCAGACGGGGAAAATCGATCATGGGGGGCATTGCTTATGTAGTGCGCTTTGATACCTTCCTTGCGGGTTTGAGTTACGCGGTTTGTCATTCGAATGTTGATGGGTTTTGTGGCCATGGTCATGGGGGTGTGACGGTAGCGGCCGGTCGCTTGGGGCCATGATGAGTCATCGACTCGTGCGAGTGAACTGCAGAATTATGCAGTTTATTCCGTGCGGGTCTGGTGGTTAGCTCGGGTCACTAATTGTCCCCACACCATGTTAATACAAAAAAAAAAAAAAATCAGAGTAACAAGAATGTTACCACATTATCATATTTCCCTGATAAACTTAAGAAAAATCATGAGTATCCCATGAAAATTATGAATTTATTGTGGTGGGGGTGGGGTGGATGTCTGTACTTGGTATTAATTTGATTAGAATTATTTTTTCGTTGGATTAATTAATGGTTGTGTGTTGTTAATAACCGAATGTCTCTTAATAATCGTGAAGCTAACAATTCAACCCACTGACAAAGTTAATTATGATCATACTGATAGAACCAATGACCAAACTGGCAATATGTCAAATCAAGAAACAGTGCCATGTATACAATTTACAAAATATGAGGAATATGTTTTTGGACCCGATGAGATACGAGAATCATAACTGATTGGAAGAAAGCAATGACCTGAGATATCAATGCAAAATATTTAACACCTGACCAAGTAGAAGAACAAAATCTGTTATTGCAATTTTACTATACTAAATTATGAATACTCAGAAGTTGACCCAAAAAAACTGATTAAGGTTAAAAAGAATCCTTACTTAAAGAACTATCTCATAGTTTTACTACATTGGCCTGTCGAGAACTCACTAAGGCTAAGCCGATCAGTATTTTACAATCTACCTGGAGATAACTTGAATTACAAACAGAGAATATGTGAGAAAGGTGGCGTGGGACTTTATGTACCCCAAACAGTTGACTACAAATACGGAAAGACAAAACAAAACAACAAATTAATTACGAATCCGGCTTTATTGAAATTAACGAACAAATCAGAAAAAATATATGTCGGTGTTATATCAGGTCTCACACATCCAATTGACCATTTTCGAGAAGAGTTTAGCACAATTTTAAACAGTATAATGATGAGGACAAAATTGTATACATTATGGGGACCTTTATATCGACTTATTAAAAAGAGGAGATCATTAGACCAACCCATGATTAACCTTAATTTAATTTTATCGCACTCAATCTTACCAACTATAACAAAACCAACTTGTTTTTTTTTTTAAAAAAGAATTACTGCTCATAGTGTGCAACTTTATGATAAAATTACTAATAATTATGATTTTTCTTCAGCGATATTAATAACAGACACAAGTGATCATGTGCCACAATATCTACATCTGGTTTGAGGTAAAAAACAAGAAATATGCAATGACGGCGAATCTTTCAGGAAAATACATGATAGTAAAGAAATCACTTGAAAGAAACTCAATGCAGATTGGCGACAAAATATTTACTAGGTGATGATGTAAATGATGATTACCAAAAGTTTATTACTATCATTAATAAATTGGTTGGACGATGCATCTCCTTTAGAAAATGTACTAAAAGCAAAAAAACGTGATCCTATGTGCCCTTGGATTACACGAGGGTTACTTAAAAGATAAACCAAAAAAACAAACTTTACAAAATTTATAAACAAAACTAATTAATGATGACGATTTAAATAAATACAAACACATTCAAGAAACAAATTACACGTCTTATACGCAAAAGCAAAAGGTTGTGTTGCTATAAAGACCAAATTCAGGAAACATAAACACAACATGAAAGAGAACTTGGGAAACCTAAACAACATTCTAGGCCGTACCAAGAAGCTCATGTCCAAACTCTCTTTAAACGTGATGTGGATGGTGTGATGATGAAACCAAATATTGATACCTTTATTTGATCTTATGTAATGACTTCAATAATTTTTCTTAATATAGAGTTGCCAATGTGGCCCAAACAGATAGAGAACGGAACAAGTTGGACAAAAATTATGAGAATATTTATCAGATCTGCTACGAACTAGACTTCTCACCCTATTGTTGAAATGATTGTTTGTAACCAAATATTAAGAACTTGATTTCCTAACAAAAGTCCTGGACACGATGGAAAATTGTGGAATAACCAACTACCTGGTAAAAAAAGGTAGCAAATGAAATAAGTAAACCGCTACTACCATTTCAATGCTTCATACGAAGGGTGTCGTTCCTAGCGAGCTCAAAAATTGCTCTAGGTCACGTTTCCGATTTATATAAAAGGAAATGTTCAATTATTTCTATGATCGCCCGTTTCTATTCTCCTTTGTTTTCTAAAATGTTAGAGCGTTGCGTTTTCTAGGTGCTTGTCATTGTATGCCAAATATAGCAATTAATATAGCAAACAAATTTGGCTTAGACGATCATTCGACAGAAATGGCTATTATTAATTTACTTGATGGGGTTGAATCAACGAACTAGTTTGGGTATTTATTTAGAATTATAAAGCATTGACACAATCAATCAGGAGATTTTGTCAAACACAAGCATATGGTTCAGAGGTATTACATAAAATGTTTTTTGAAGCTACCTAACGCAAAAGTTCAGTACGTTCATATAACTCATTGACAAAATCTGGATATTAAACAAGTCATTGTGGCGTTCCACAGGGTCTATTCTGGTCCGTTATTCTTAGCTTGTATATTCTGATATTATTAGTTCGTCA
Source organism: Ophioderma brevispina (assembly GCA_023653785.1). Lineage (NCBI taxonomy): Eukaryota > Metazoa > Echinodermata > Ophiuroidea > Amphilepidida > Ophiodermatidae > Ophioderma > Ophioderma brevispina. Next base: position 19,887 of record JAMKCH010004419.1, on the reverse strand, counting down.
TCAATTCTTAATTGGCATCGTATGAAGATGACAAACAATCTTATTCTCACAAAGACTTGGATAGTTAAAATACAAATGGTGAATATGGAACTCAAAAAGTATAAGAAGTGGTTAACTGGTTTAAAGCAAACAAGTATCAATAAATGTTGACCAAAAACCACCTTGGATCATGGGAACACCCAAAAAAAACCTTAAATTTTAAAAGCAATTCAAGTGTATTTTGGTGCAACAGTCTCTCAAGAGTAAATAAGGTGTTTGAGGTGAAGTTCTTAGGTCTATATGATGAGAATCTGTCATTTAAGTATCACATTGAAGCAGTATCAATAATATTTCAAGTAATGTTGGTCTTCTTAGTAAGCTAAAATATTTTGTTCCTAAAAAGTTTACTTAGTATTTATTGCTCAATTGTTCTACCTTACATATCTTATGGGATTCTTGAATGGGGCAGTACTTATCAAATATATGGAATAGGTTGCTCAAAATTACAAAAAAGAAGCTGTAAAAATATTTCAAATTCTATTTTTAGCGCACACACTAGCCCATTGTTTAGAAATCTGATAAGATCCCACTGTTTATGCTCTGTATCAATACACTATGCCATATTTTGTTCAAGTATACTATGGCCTAACCTCCAACTGTATTAATGATTCTTCTTAAAAAGTCCAATCGTTATTCTATGAGAGGAAATTGCTGAATTATAGAACTCGTTAAAAACAAAACCGAATTTACATCAAAATCAACAGGGTCACGGTATGGGAATAATTTAAATACTGAATTGAAAACACAGCAAACAACTGAATCATTCAAATCTAAGTAAAGACACTATCATAGTTTTGTATGAGTAATGTTTCAATGTTTCGCGTAATGTACTTTGATAATTCTGGATCGATATATGTATCTTAATTAATTTTGTTTTGTAAGTAACTTTTTCGTTTTGTTTTGGTAAGGGGTCACTCATTCTGGCAGTTTTGGGCTTCGAGTGACGCCATTACCATGCCTTTAACTATTGTGTGATACCTAACAGGTGTATGTATGAACTGGATCTAATATGGCATGAGTAAATAAAATAAAGTCAAATTCAAATGTCAAAATGTGCATTTTGGGATGAAAGTACCAAATTTTGCACATATGTAGCTCTTGATATGCTGAAATAAATCTGGGTTTCTAGGGTCCAAATTAATTTCCCTTCCAGATGGCCGCCAAATCAAATGGCCCGCCACCTTTCGACACATGTTAAAATGTCATGGTTTTACATGCTTTCATTTTTTTATATGATCCAATTACTCACTTTGATGTGTTTCGTGCCATTTTAGACAGAAATACAATGATTGGCACTACACTGGTAATGCCATTGTGTTACCTTAGAAAAATTGATCCAAAATGGCAGGAAATCCAAAATGGCGACCAATTTGAAAGATTATCATTGATTAACAAGAATGAAGTTTTTCTTGGATCTTGTTATGTTCCTAAGGTTGTTATTGAAACATGTGCATTAAGATAGATGCACATCACCTTAAGAATACAACCCCAAATAAGACTGAAATCCAAAAAATGGCGGCCGAAAATCCAAAATGGCGGCTACTTTGTCCAATTGAGCTTATCCTGTTGATTATCAAGAAATGAATTTCTTAATCTTGATAAATCCCTCAAGGAAGGGATCACCTCAACATTAAGAGGAAACCAATGAAGGGTATGTTGTGAATGGTTTCTTTCCATTATAATTCAGTGGCAAAGAGAGGGGTATTGGGGGCGGGCAAAGGTGGGACGAGGGGTGGTGAACGGGGGGGCGCCCGTCGGGGGGCTAGAACTCAGCTCAACCTTTATTTTTTTTAGTCACGTATAGCCCTCACGATACCTCGTAGTCACTGGCAACGTTCGTGGTCGATTTATTGCTATCATAAATTATAATATTGTAGTCAGAGGCCCGTAGCCCGAATTTATTTGGGGTGCGGATTTAGCCGAAGTGACCTTCTCGCGAAGGGGCACATTTCATAGCTTGGGCTCGTTGCTCTCGGGCCGGTTTATCATGGGCCAAACGAGTCATAACTAGCTTAATTTTCCGCTCGCATAATTAATTCAGCGAGCTGAAATTCAGAATGTCAGGAGTCAGACATTTATATAGGATATTAATCCAATCACATTATGATACTGGCGGCACTGGGTGACCTAATCAATAATGTTTTTTTTCCAGCGCGCAGAAATGTTTGAAAATAATTTCATCTCGCTGAAATTAATTATGGACCTCCGCCGAAAAATGAATTTCGGCCTCGTCTAAATTCAATACTGGCCATCTCTCCCTGTCATAAGTCCTGAATTTCTGCTCGCCAAATTAAAATGCATGATTTCCTTTGCTGCGGCCGAAAATTAAATTATGTTGGCGGAGCCGCCATTAATTTCGGCGGCAGAAATTCATTGCTTTTCATTGCTGGAATTTCACTCATGAAAACGTCTCCTATGCTGTAATTTCAGCTAGCTGAAATTATTTTAGAAAAAAAACCTCTTGCTTTTCAATTGGCTGAAATTTCAGCCTCGCTGAAAAACGCGTCTTCCTATTATGAGCTGAAATTAATTTCACCGAGCTGAAATTAATTTTAGCGAGGCCGAAATTCATTCGGCGAGTAGAAATCATTGCTTTTTTCATTGGCTCGGTGCATTTCATGGATTTCAGCTTCGCGGCAAAAAACGTTTTCCCCTATTGGCTGAATTTCAGCGAGCATAAATTAATTTGGGCGAGCCGAATTCATTTCGGCGACCGAATTCATTGCTTTTCATTGGCGGAATTTCAAGCTCGCTGAAAAAAACGTCTTCCTATTGGCTGGAATTTACGAGCAAGAAATTAATTTTTGGCGAGCTGAAATCCATTTGGCTGAGCATACATCATTGCTTTTTCATTGCCTGGAATTTCAGCTCGCTTAAAAAAAACGTCTTCCTTTGCTGCTAAAATTTCAGCTCGCTGAAAAAAAAGTCTCCTATTGGCTTGTAATTTCACGAGCTAAATTACTTTTGGCGAGCCGAAATTCATTTCGTCGGTCGAGCAGAAATTCATTGCTTTTAATTGGCTTGTGGAGAGGTTTCAGCCCGCTGACGGCAAAACGTTTTTTCCTATGGGCTGTAATTTCAGCGACGCAGAAATTAATTTGGGCGAGCCGAAATTCATTTCTGCGCGCATCATTACATTGCTTTTTCATTGCTGGGAATTTCAGCTCGCTGAAAAAAATTGTCTTCCTATTGGCTGTAATTTCAGCGAGCAAGAAAGTAATTCGGCGGCAGCTGTAATGCATATCCTTATACAAGTTGGCCAGGTTAATTTTGCCTCGCATTGAAAACCGATTCCGATTGGTTGGTAATTTCACAGCGGAGCTGGAATGAATTTCTGCTCGCAGAAATTAATTTCGACAAGTTGAAATTAGTTCAAAGATTTCAGCTTGCCAAGAAACCCATTTCATGGTTAAAACGTCTCGACTTACTTTTGATTGGATAGAATTTCAGCTCGGTGGAATTAATTTCTGCGAGCAGAAACTAATTTCGGCGAGTCAGAAATTGAGCTAGTTAGGACTCGTTTGGCCAATGATACCGGTTGCCCCATTTTTTTTTATTACGGTTCGCCGTGAAAAATTCTGAATGAGCGGGGGTTGGAAGGAAATGGACAATCGCGTTGACAAACCAAAGAGTATAATTATAGTAGTAATTCGTGGTTATTCATTCAGATATCAGTGCCAGGCACCCCTTAATTAACAAAGTCAGTCAACTTCACCATGACAAAGCGGGGATCCTTCATCATGATCATGATTAGGCCTAAACTTGTCATGGGTGGGGGGGGGGTCGCTACCCCCTGCAAGGCCCTGATTGTAGTAAGCAGTACTAGTAGAAGAGTAATGGATCAAGTAAACAAAACACGACTTTCTGCAAAATCGTTGTTAAAACACTTGTTACGACTGCAATAGAAATGTTCTTGTTGAGTCCCTGTTAACCGGTTCTTTGAATTTGAATCAGTTTCATCAATATTTTTTAGAGTAAGAAATTTAGAATCAACTATAAAACGGCGTAACAAAACACGTCAGTATATTGGTATACTGGCGTAATGTAATAAATTGCCAGCATAATGTCATAATAGTTTAATTACATTCTTTGGCAATTTTTATTACATTACGTGTTTTTCCTTTTTACAAAACACGGCAAAGATTGTACATTACGCGTCACTTTTTTAACGCGAAATAGATTATGTTTACTTTCGTGTAATTACACTAATCGACGCGTAATGTATAAATTCTATCTACCGCCTCGTAATGTAATAATCGACTTGTTAATTGAAAAATTCTGCCGCCACGTAATAAAACCGGTAATGTAATAAAATTTGCCGCGTAATGTAATGAATATTTTAATTACAATAACGCGGCAATTTTTTATGTACATCACCTTTTTTATTACACAACACGGCAAAATTTTATACATACCGCGTTCACTTGGTCGCGAATAGATTTGTGTTATGTTTATTTTCGTGTAATGTAATAATCAACGCATAATGTAATAAAATTCTGTCTGCCGTCACGTAATAAAACCGTATGTATAAAATTGTGCTAATGTAAATAATATTTATTTACAATACGCGGCAATATTTTTATTACAGTTACTTTTGTTTTTATTAATGAACGACTGATTTGACGTATTTCCTGTGCAGCGTATGATAATAGGCCGCGCGCTTTTTTGAATCCTCAGGTAAAAAGCGGCAATATAACTCCCGAGGGCATTAGTTAGTATTATTATTATTATTATTACACACACGGCCAATTTTTACATGTCGTCACTTGCTTCGTTACCGAAATATATTGTTGGGTGTTTTGTTCGTGTAATGTCAAAGTCGAAAACGCGTATGTCATAAATTCTGACGTGTAATGTTATAAAATAACCAACCGCGTAAATGATAATATTTATTACTTACGCGTCACTTTGTACGGAGCGCAATATATTGTTTTATCGTATGTCATTTTCGGGTATGGTAATAATCGCTACGACGCGTAATATAATAATTCTGCCGTGTAATTGGTAATAAAACGGGTAATGTAATACAATTGCCGCATAATGTAATAATATTTTATTACATTAAACGCGGCAATTGTTATTACAATACCTTTGTTATACGCAACACGGCAACATTTAATACATCACGCGCACTTGTTGTTACGGCGAAATATATTGTGTTGGTTCATTTCGTGTAATGTATAATCGACGCTTTTATGTAAGTAAATCTGACTTGTAATGTTATAAACTCACCGCGTAATGTAATAAGTATTTTTAATTACATTCCGCTTCACTTTGTTACGCGAAATATATTGTTGTTAATGTCATTTTCGTGTAATGTTACAAAAGAATCGTGACGCGTATGTAAATAAATTGTGCCGTGTATGTAATAAAATGGTAATGTACTAAAAATTAAGGCCTCAGATGTAATAATTCTTTTGTTACATTTACGCGGCAATTGTTAGTACAATACCTTTTTATTACACACACGGCAACATTTATTACATACGCGCCACTTTGTTACATTCGCATCACTCTTGTTACCGAAACTATATTGTGTTTATGCTATTTTCGTGTAAGTAATAATCGATCGACGCGTAATGTACTAATTTTGACGTGTAATGTAATAAAACGGATAATTTAATAAAATTACCGGGAGGTCGTAATATAGTTTTATTTATGATATTACGCGGCAATTTTTATCCGGAATCAAATGGGGACCCGCTATAGTCAAAAATTAAATATGGGTCCTCTATTCCCAGATATATTAGGTCCGTTTAACAGACCTTTTGAACATGTCTTTCCATATTCGGACCAGTGGACCTTAATACTCGAATAGAGCCGACTTTGTTGCATATCCCCCCCGGAATGCACCCATTGGCGTAACCACAACTTTGCAACAATGGGGGGGGCAGAAGGGGATGCCAAGGCAATTGTTCCGATGGGGTGAATTTGGGTGGGGCCGTTCCTCCATAACCTGTACACGGTCATTCAATTGGAGGGGGGGGGGCTGGCGTGAGGGCTTCAGCCAGAGCAGGGGGACTCGGCTTCTGGTTATTTTCCCTAAGCCACTTTCCCACCTGCCTCCCCACCCCCACCGGTTGGTACGTCACTACACTGCTAAACCCAACCATAATACCAAGGGTACACATGGGCGCCATCGCCCAATGCCTTCCCCCCCCAACCATTGCAGACCCAAACGGAAAACACCGTCCATGGACGTTTAATCTTAAGATAGCTTAAGACATCGTGCGATACGTTTCAGAACCTTAGCTAAAGGTAAAGACTAAGGGGAAAGAACACTTACCAGTTTTAAGCCGCCGGCGAGATTGCGATGCGGGACTCTAGTTTATGTCGGTAGCCCGTTCTCTGCAGCCTTTCACATCCCCAAACACCAGGGGTGGGCCGTTGGGTCCCCCAAAACACAGCCATACCCTAATAGTTACATTCTAAAAATCAAGAGGTTGATAAGGGCGGATAAGCAGGCCCCCAACGGACTCAGATGCGTTGATTCCTTAGAAAACCCAAAATGGACTAAGTTACACATAGACCGAAGACATCCACCAGATTAAGGGCAAGAATAATTCGAATCAATAACGACGGACATACAAACGCAAACGCGCATACACATTCGCACGCACACACACACAGCTCATACACAACCGACCCTCGTCTCGAAAGCAGGACACACAAATTTCGCCAAAACATCTCCCCCAGTCCCTAGGCTCATGCGAAAAGTCAAGACTAATAAGACAAAAATGCAATGTTATTACATCAACACGTGAATTTTTATTTATTACATTAACATCGCGTCGTCAATTTTTTTTATTACAATTACCGAAAATTTTTATTACATTACGCGTTCAATTTTTTTTATCCATTACGCGTCAATTGGTAGGTATTACATTAAGCGGTTTGTATTAGCATGGGAGACACTGGGGGGGGTGCACAATGGTTATTACATGGTTAAGGTTCGTTGGTTACATTACACAAATTATTACATAACACGGTGTACATACCTTCTTAAATCGTGCTACCCGTAGCTAGTGTTCATGTCTCTTAAGGCGGGTCATTTAAGGATAATTTCATTATTTAACACGAGGGAGACTAGTTTTAATATTTAAATTAGGCCACGGTGGTGGTCATTTATTGCATAATATGCAAACGAACTGTACAGTTTAATACTATTGTTCAATTAATCCCCGCAATTATTCGGTGGCGAATTTGTTTCCCGTTAGTTACTTGCACTATTTACAGCATCACCTTTATAATAGCCAGCAGATCACTCATACTTTACCACTAACTTGATGTTCAGACACCATACTAATACTCGACGTGCGCAACTGTACTTGGCTATCTAATTATTACAAACGCTGTAAGGTATCCATTAGTCATATGGGTTGATATAACCAACTATTGCGGACTATTTATCATACTTCCTGCCTAGTGTAGTCATTAGCATCCTATTAAGATGCTACAGGTTAAAATATGGTTAGATTTACATCCTCAATCGCTAGTCTAAGTTCGAACCCCCACTCTGCTTAATTTTTGGGAAAATTAATTTGTTTTGAATGCTGTCATGGTGAAATGGACACTACGATGTGGCTTCATAAGTTAACTACGACGGGGAAAAAAATCGCATCCTGGGGGGCATGCTTATGTAGTATTGGCGGGCTGTCCTTCCTTGGCGTGTTAAGTACGCGGTTTGTCATTCGATATTTGATGGGTGTGGCCATGTTCATAGGTTTGGTACGTTACGACCTTGGGGTCGCTGGTGGCCTGTGAGTTCATCGGACTCGTGCGGAGTGAACTGCAGCATTATGCAGTTTATTCCGGCGGGTCGTTGGATTCGTCGGGTCACTAATACTGTCACTCGTCCGAAATAGTGCGCAGTGGGAGGACAAAAAAAAAAAAAAAAAATCAGTAAAGTAATGTCCTAAAATAATAAAAATAAAAGCAAAATACATAAAATACAATAAAAATCGTAAAGCATATGCCATATTGCCATGATACTTAAGAAAAATCATGAGATGACCCACATGAAATTCGTATATTTCATTTGGTGGTGGGGGTGTATGCTCTTACTTTGGTATAATTTTGATAGAATTTAAGTGATTTTCGTTTGTAGTGAAGGTTAATTGTTGGGTTGTATACTGATACCGAATGTCGCTTAATAATCGTGAAGCTAACAATTCAACTGCAGAAGTTAATAATGATCATACTGATAGAACCAATGGACCAAACTGGCAATGTGTCAAATCAGAAAATGCGCAGATATTCATATTTGCCAAAATAATGAGGATATGTTTTTTTGACCCGCTTAGATACAAGAATCAATAACTGATTGGAGAAAGCAATGACCTGAGATTCAATGCAAATATTTAACACCTGACCAAGTAGCAGAACAAAATCGGTTTAAATGACAATTTTACTATACGAAATATGGAATATCAAAGTTTTGCAAAAAACTTTGATAAGTTAAAAGATTCCTTATAAAGAACTATCTCATAGTTTTACTATCCTTGGCCTGTCCGAGACTCACTAAAAGCTAAGCGAATCATAATTACAAATCTCCTGGATATAACTTTTGAAATCCAACGAGAATAGTGAAAAGGTGGGCGTGGGACTTTATGATGTACCCCAAACAGTTTGAGCGATACGAAAAATCCGGAAACGATCCGTAAATGGTCCCTCACACAAATAATTACCCTCCATGCTGCCTTATTCAGACTGAATTACCCGTGACTAAATCAGACAAGTATATATAGTAGGTGTTATATAACAGTTCTACCTCACGAGCTATAATTGGTGCAATTGATCAGTGATTCCTCGCGTCAAGAGTTTACAGTACGCACACTTAGAGCCGGATCACGGATGAGTACAAAATTGATATCCTTATGGGGACTTTAATATCGACTTTTAAAGAGGAGATTCATAGACCAACCCATGATTACCTTAATTTAATTGTATTCGCACTCACCTTAACAACTATAACAAAACCAACTAGAAATTACTCTCATATGCACCAACTTGATTGGATAATATATTAACTAATAATTATGATTTTTCTTCACGATATAATAAAGATCACAAGTGACATTTTGCCAAATATCCTATCATCTGGTTTTGAGGTAAAAAACAAGATCATATGCAATGTACGGCGAATCTTTCAGAGAAAATAACCCTGATAGAACGTAAATCACTTGAAAGAAAAACTCGAATTGCATAGTTGGGACAACATTCTACTAGGTGATGATGTAATGATGATTACCACAAGTTTTATTACTACCTTTACTAAATTGGTTTGACGAATGCTCCGCTAGAAAATGTACTAAAAGCAAAAAACGTGATCCTATGTGCCCTTGATTACAAAGGGGTACTTAAAAGGATAAACCAAAAAAACAAACTTTAACAACTTTATCAACAACTAATAATGTGACGATTAATAAATACAACAAACATTCAGACAAATTACCAACACTTCTTAAGACGCAAAGCAAAACGGTGGTTGCTATCAAGAACAAATTCAGAAACATAAAACAACATAAAAGACGTGGGAAACAATAAACACATTCTAGGAGCCGTCCAAGAAGAATCATGTCCAAACTCTCTTAAAAGAAGTGATGATGGTGACACAAAATAATTGATCCTTATTTGATACTGTAATGACTTCAAATTTTTTTTGTAATGAGGTGCAATGTTGCCAACTATAGAGAACGAACAAGTTACAAAAATTATGAAGAATATTTATCAGATCCTGTACGAACTAGTATCTTTCTCACAACCTATTGTTGAAAATGATGTACCAAAATTATAGCAAACTTGATCCTCAAAAGTCCTGGACACGATGGAAATAACCCACTACCTGGTAAAAAAGGTCGCAATGAAATAAGTAAACCGCTTACTACATTTTCATTCTTCAATTACGAGGGTGTCGTTCCTAGCGATCCTCCAAATTGCTAAGGTCGTTCCGATTTATAAAAGGACAATGTTTCAATTATATTCTAATTATCGTCCCGTTTCTATGTCTACCTTTGTTTTCTAAATTTTTAGAGCGTTTGGTTTTTTAATAGTGCTTGTCCATTTAATTGACAAATATAGAATTATTTACAGCAAACAAGTTTGGCTTTAGACCGTAAATCATTCCAACAGAATTGGCTATTAGTTAATTTACTTGATGGGGTTGAAAATAACGAACTAGTTTTGTGGTAATTGTTATTTAGACTATTCTAAGCTGAACACAATCAATCAGTGAGATTTTGCCTCAAAAAACTAATGCATACTATGGTTTCAGAGGTATTACATTAAAAGGGTTGAAAGCTAACCTAAGCAACAGTTTGCAGTTACGCGTTTCACTATAACTCCTGCAAATCTCGATATTACAAGTCACTTGTGGCTTTCCACAGGGTCTATTCCTTGGGTCCGTTATTATTTATCATTGTTATTCATGATATTATTAAGTCGTCATCAATTCTTAATTTTTTATTGTATGCAGATGACACAACAATCTTATATCTCAGCAAAGACTTGGGATAGTAAAATCAAATGGTGATATGGAACTCCAAAAAGTAGTAAACTGTTTAAAGCAAACAATTTATAATTATGTTGACAAACCAACTATATGATCATGGAAACCACCTCAAAAAACCTTAAATTTCAAAAGCATTCAAGGTTTTTGGGAATGCAAAGGCTCTCAAGAGTAAAATAATGTGAAGTTCTATGTATCATTATTGATGATAATCCTGTCATTTAAGTATCACATTGAAGCAGTATCAAATAAATATTTCAATTAATGTGGGGCCCTTAGTGAACTGAAATATTTTTGTGCCTAAAAGATTTTACTTGTATTTATTGCTCAATTGGTTTCGACCTTAATATATCTATGATTCTATTCTTGCATGGAGAAGTACTTATCAAATATATCTGTATAGGTTGGCTCAAATTAACAAAAAAGAGCGGTAAGAAATATTTCCAATTCTCATTTTAGAGCCCACACTAGCCCATTGTTTAAGAAATCTGAGATCCTCACTGTTTTATTGAACTGTACACTCAATACAATATTGCCATAGTTTCATGTTTAAGTATACTATGGCTAACCTGCCAAATGTATTTAATGATACTTCCTTAAAAAGGTCAATCGTTATTCTATGAGAATGGGGCTGAGAATTATCACTCGGTAAAAACAAACGAATTTGCATCAAAATCACAGGTGTCCGCTAAGGTATGGAATATTTACTACTGAATTGAAACACAAGCAAACAAACTGAATATTCAAATCTAAGTTAAAGACACTATCATATTTTTGTCATGAGTAATGTTTCACAAATGTTTCGCGTAATGACTATTGATAATTCTGGTATCGTAATATATGTATATATAATTTTGGTTTTGATAAGTCACTTTTTTCGTTTTTTTTTTTGGTAAGGCGGTCACTCACTTCTTGCCGTTCTTTTGGCCTTCTTCGAGTGGCGCCTACCATGCCTTTAACTATTGTTGAATACCTACAATGTGTTGGTTATTTTGTACTGATAAATATGGCATGGTAACTAAATAAAGTCAAATGTCAAAAAATGTCAAAATGTGCATTTTGGGTGGAAAAGTACCAAATTTTGCACATATGTATCTCTTGATATTCTGAAATAAATCTGGTTCTAGGGTCAAAGTAAAAATTTCCTTCCTTCCCAAGATGGCCGCCAAATTCAAAATGCCGCCACTGTTTAAAATGTCATGTTTTTACATGCTTTCTATCTTTTTTAGATGATCCAATTCTCAATTTTGATTGTGGTTTCGTGCCATTTTAGAACAGAAAAATACCCTGATGGCACTCCACTGGTAATTCCATTGTTTCCCTTAGAAAATTGATCTAAAAGGGCCGAAAATCCAGAAATGGCGACCATAGTGAAGCATATCATTTGATTAACACGAAAGAATTGTTAAAAAAATAAATCCACGAGGTAGTAAAAAAGGGGTGCCATGGGGGTAGTGGGGGGGGGGGGGGGTATAAAAGATTCCCGTGATGTTGTTGTTATTGAACAATGTGCAGTAAAGATAGAATTTTCACATCACCGTTAATGAATACAACCAAATAAGACTGGAATCCAAAATGGCGGGGCGAAAATCCAAAATGGCGGCTACTTTGTCACTTGAGCTTATCCTTTGATTATCAGGAACGATGTTTTCTAATCTTGGATAAATCCCTCAAGGAGGAATTCCCAAGCACTTAAGAGGAAACCAATTAAGGTCCTTTGTAAATTGTTTTCTTTCCATTATAATTCATGGCCAAGATGGCTGGCAAACCTCGAATGGCCACTACTTTTAGAATGTCATCTTACGTGCCTGTTCCTCCGTGCTACTTGACTGTTTTTTTTTTCATTAAAATACATCCCCTAATTTGATTTGGAATTGTTGGCTCTGTGGTTTGTTTAAACTGATTGCAGGAGCAAGAATCCTCATTACGGGCACTTCTACGGCAAATTCAAATGATGGCCAATGTTGCCCAACCACCCAAAAGATGATTGACTCTGCAGAAGTACTCTTGGTAGCCGTAATGTGTAGCAAAGGTCTCACTAAAGACATACTTAACCAATGAACATTCGTTGCCATCGGGAGACCACACCATCGACAGTTTGGAAGTGCTCTATTTTGAAACCGACCCCGTTGTATATAGCAGCCTCATGATCTGCTGACACATCGAAGTCCTCACCATTGACTTGGCTTTGTCGAGTTAACAAACCCTCCACTCCATCAGGAGATTTCAAGCACCCCCCCAATTCAATTTCGGGAAATCCACCACTAAAACCAACCTAAAACCTCATTTCTTAATTGGCGATTTCAACAGCCATAGGTACCCAATGGGGCTACATGAAGCACAATAACGATGCGGACCAGCTATTGTTTGGCAAAACCATCCTCACCCTGTGTAGCAAAATTGTTCTGAATCCTGTTCCACTAACTCTACGTCAATGCTTAGTCAGTAAGACCAAACAAAGTGCTTTTAAAAGGCACTTTAACTACAGAAAGTAAGAAAGTTGGCTGCTCCAAAACTCCATAACGATGACAATTTGGCCCAAACTAGTGAATAAGACTGACCTGGAGACTCATACCCAGAAGCTGTAGGACGAAATACATACCAGGCCTTTCCAATGAATTACAAGATAATCAAGGGTAATTCCACATGTTTTTGAAAGCGATACTTTCTCCGTTAAAACAACTGCTAAGGCCTCGTAGTTATGTCAGAGAAAAGGGTCACAATCAGCACACCTTATTGAATCCACCGATTGACCTAACATATTTAAAGAATGAATGGTCTACCATCCGAAGCTTTCGATTCGAAGGTATCCAACAAAACTCCACACAGCCAAAAATGTTACAACCCAACCAAGTTTTAATTATAACTACTTAGTTCTCCAGGTCAAACAAGAATTGTATTTATTATCTTTTCTCTGGAGATAGCCAGCGCGCACACGTGTTGAAAAAAAAAAATGTTCGCCCGGCCGGTTCGAGCTGGCACCCAAGAGGTTCTATATCACTTAACGTAAGTAACTAACCTCCATACGGTCGTCGGAAAATATCCACGTTGATGGAACCGGACGATTGAGATTTCGAGGAGGACGCCCCCTACCCTGACTTGAGAAATTTTTTTGGTACTTATTCGTTTTTTGAACTAGCATTCTTATTCTGCGCGAGAACCAGCTCCTCTAAGTCCCACCGTGGCCACTTCCAGGGTGAAGACAACACAGAAGCGGTACGCTCTGGCTTAGTTTTTTTTTCCACCCAAGGTTCGCTAAGATCTAGAGGTGATTTTCAGCTGAACCAATGAAAGTTGTCCGCTCCTTGGGAAAAATCTCGCTGCGCGTGCCGTGGCCCGGCTACGTACTTCACCCAAGATTGGGTTCATAATCTAGAACGATTTATCCCTGACCAAGGCCCGGTCAGCTCTGGACTTAGTTTCATTTATGAATGAGGAAGCTCTATCGCGGCCTGCGTCTCGCAAATGTGGCCGCCGCGTATAGTGACTTACTCTCACTGCTTGCCTGCCCCGGCTAGGTGCTTGCTCGACTGCCTGCGTGCGCCATTTCGGCTCCCCGGTGCCGTGTTCACGACTGACAGATCACTAAAGAACAATGGCGAACTAATTAACCAGTGTTCTTGCAAGGAACGGTCCGCTTGGACTTAGTTTTTTTTTCGTGAACACATCTAGGACTTCATGTAGTGAATTTTACTGAATGACATCTGTAGCTATAGATGCTCATCTTTCAAATATCCGAGATATGACAATTACGCGTGCACTATGTGAGTTGGACGAACGTTTCTGTAGATGCAGCGTCACCAGTTCTAAAAGAGTCCTATACCCGTTTAGAGCATCATGGGATCATACGCATGATGTCTGAGAGCCTGTCACCCACTGAAAACAGTTACTTGTAAGGCGGGAAACAGTCAAGCTGTAGCGTCTTGTCAGAGTCTGTGCTAGGTACAGAACACATACGCATGGACTCATCGCACAGGCTTGAATAAAATAACATATAGAGTATATGATACCTATACGGACAAGTCAATCCTAAATAGGTTTTGGGGGGGGGGGGGGGCGGGGGAACCACGTAGTAGGTCGTCCTACACATACATTTTTAATTAATCTACGCTGCGGCTCTTTCCACTAATGGGTGAGTTGATTGGTACTTACGACTACGTCACATGTTCGGCCTACAATATGACTCGGTCCCAAACTCCCAACCCCTGACCTCCAACCGGGTCACAACCTCTGACCACCTGATGCCGGGCAAGTGACCCCTACCTGACCCGTCTAAACTGACCCCTCACTTGCCGGTAACTAAGGGGCGAGGAAACGCACGCCTGTAAGGCGGCGTGCCTGTTTTACCGTAATGTTAGTTAGCCAATGGAGCCTAACCACTACATTTGACCTCGTCGCAACCCTGGACCATTTACCCCGGCTAAACTGACCCCCTCACTTGACGGTAACGTAAGGGGCGACCAAGCCCAGCCTGTTCAGTCCGTGCTGTTTTACCGTAATATTAGGCCTATTGTCATAATCTGTGTTCTCTTTTCCATTTAACCTTAATTAGACGCGTCGGTCCGGCATAGCGCGCTGCTGCACCTTGACTCACGTCGCTTAACTACCTGCAACTACTACTTGACCGTGACTACTAAGGGGCGAACCGCCGCCTTTAGGCGCGTGCTGTTTTAACTCGTAAGTTCGGGCTATTGCGTGAATCTTTGCCATCCCACACTGTAATTATTACACTCACCGGACGTCGCACTCCTGACCTTGCACCCTCTCTGACCGCCTCACTTGAACCGTAACAAGGGGGCGACCGCACGCCGGTTAAGGCGCGTGCTGTTTTAAAGTAATGTTTGGCCTAGTTGCATGATCCGTCCTAACCACTACCTTTACCACCCAGGCGGCAAAACCCCTACCTTGACCCTAGCTAACTGACTCCCCACTTGACCGTACTAGGGCGGCCACGCCGTTCAGGAGCGCGTGTCGTGTTTACGCGTAATGTTTCGTCTACATTCCTAGTAATTAACCCTTGTTGCTAACTTAGATGGAACGTTGTTGTTTAATTTGTTCTGACAATGAATTGTAATTGGGCATTTGTGGCGGAGCGATGAAGTTTTCTTCTTTTGAATTACCTGGTGTCACATCTTTAGGGCACGCTGGATTCTACCGACTGCCGCTGTTCCTCTAGTGAGATAGTACCATCGGTCGCCCTTCCGGCCCCCCCACCCCGCCGTAAACTCGTCTGGGGCTCCCGCAGGGGGCGGGCCCGCCGGCTAGGGGGCAGGCGCCAGGGGGGGGAAAAAGAAAGATGTGGGGGAGGTGCGGGGAAATAAGGACCGGTTTATCTTCTCTATTCTGCCACAGTTCTTCCTTTTTCCAAGACGCCAGGGGGCTAGGGCGCGCGAGACGAATACTCCGATCTCTGGCGACATTCCATACAAAAGTGAATTGGCATAGTCAATGCGAGATAAAATCAGTGAAGGGACGGACGAGATGAGGACAACTCTCAAATGTGATAAGTAGCGGCGGATCCGGTAAATATTGCGAAGGTGGAAGTTAACAGACTTAATGTTGACCTTTACATGTTCATTCATAGACATTGTCTGATTAAACACACACCAAGGTTTCTAATTGCCGATGACTGGGGAACATACCTAACTGATATGAATGGCTTTGCAGTAAATTAAAGATAATGCACTCAGCTTTCATATGATACCAAATATTTAGATATACATTAAATATTCAAATTGGCGGACACAATCAGGGTGAAGTTTTTTTACTCACCCTGTATATCAAATAAAGAAACTGCAAATTATTCGCATGAATTTTTGCTATTACATTTCATCTGCGTGCATGTTGTTATTTTGTTATTCATTTTACACTCTTCAAGTCTTTTTTCCAGTAACGAAGAAGCTGGAGCTCAGACGACTATATACTGGGAGGGGGCACCATTGGATAGTCTATTACGCATCTATCAGGGGGAGTATTTTGACAATTGTCGCTTGTTTTAAAGAGACTGAGGTGGCACGTGTGACTTTGGACTGGCTAAAAAATTATGGAGATCAGCTTGCCAGGCTACTGGTCTATAGAAGTCCCACATCTTAAGTGTCTTACAGCGAACTATCGGCTCTTGATTGTAGATATATATATATTGAGCAAGAAAAATTAAATAGTAACATGACTGATTTTGACCTCATCATGTCTGTGTTAGAGACTAAAATAATTTAAAAGTAGAACATATAGGCGGTAACACCTTAATAACGAAGGTAAACGTTTATAAAAATATTCAAATTATTTTAATCACTTAAATGTATGCTTCAGCGTAAGGTAATTAGATTGAATTCATTACTTTGTACATACGCGCTGCCATGTGGTTTAATAATGATAAATTAAAAAGTAAAAGTCAAATCTCCCATGGTCTTTCAACTAAGGGGTCACATTTCCTAAATACATAATTTTGAAGAAATATGTATCACTTCTTTCTCCAGTCACAAGGATTACAAAAGGTATGGTTTTGGTGCTATTTATGATATTCTATACACATCAAGAAGGAGAAGGATGTGAGGGAGCGTAATGTACTGGTAGATTTGAATGTTAAGACATCAATTAGAAACAATGGCTGTGTCAAGTACACAGACATAGTGTAAACCATTCCTTTTTTAATGTGTGCCAAAACAAAGTTTGTAAGCACATTTGTTAAAATATGCATGCCTTTTCTCTTTGCCCCATGTATTACCAAAACAATTGCTATTATTGACCTCTACCAATTTTTCTCTGTAACTCCAAAACCAATCGCCGTAAGTGGTACAACTATACATATTTATCCTATCACATATCAAACATTTTGGCTGAATTTTAGGTAGTCATATGGCTTTCAATTTTTTACCCCCGAATAACCTTTGATTATAATACCGTGAATCACCTGCGGTTTCAAGGCAATTCCCCAACCGACTTTTCTATTTTTTGATATGTGTGTTTTCATGACCTTTTACAAATACAAATCAGACATAAATCCTTTCTTTTCAATTTTGTCGTCAGGTTAAACCACTCTCTTTGTGTATTCATTGACTGGTGTAGAATATGTGTGTGCTTTATTCGTTTAATAGCTATATATATAGTATATATATATATAATTAATATATATATATATATATTATTATATATCTATAAAGTTTCAAGTGCTACTTCGTTGTAAGTTACATCCTCAGTTGACTAAGTCTGGTGTAGTCTCATGCCGATAGAAAGGCCAAAGGCCAAAGTTTAAACGACTATTTCGGATATAATCCTTGAAAATAAAACAATGAAGATCTAAGATAACATCCGAAGAAATGATTTGGGCTCTTCATCATTGCCTGGGGCCCCCAAGACTCGTTTCTGAATAGAAAAACACAGTTTTTCTATCCCATGCAGAAGAAATCCTGCGATGACAATGATGCATTAAATGCTGGATGACAAATGCTTATTCCAAGTAAACAGCGTAGAAATGCGTTGTAGAGACGCTCGTGTTTTACGCGTGACTGACGGCAACCCAGCTCGCACCTCGGACACAAGATAGAGTTGGTCTCGGCCGAAACTGAAATCTTGAGAAGCACAGTAAGGCCGTAAAAAAATACTGGTGGAGTTCAAATGTCTGACGGTTCTGCTGACAGGGGTTACAGTACTCACCTGGTTGAGCAAGGACTGGAAGTCTTAGCTAAATCTAAAATAGTTCAGTACACGTTCGAAGTGCTTACGTCGCATGTATGGCGTAAAGTTACATAATCAGCATTGACTAAGTCGGGTGTATCGCTGCCGTAAAAAGCCAAAGCCAAAAGTTTCACACGCATTGTCGTGATATATCCTTACAGAACAATAGTAATCAGTAGAACGCCAAGAACTGAGGCTCTTCATCATGCTCGGGGCGCACCAAGACTCTTTTCTAATAGAAAAGCTCCGCTGGGGTAAGAACAACGTTTTCTATCTCCAGGCAGAGAAGAGCGAGTCCCTGCGATGAAAATGATGCAGTAAATGCTTGATGACAATGCGTACTTCCAAGTAAACAGCGTAGAGATGCGTTTGTAAGACGCTCGTGTTTTACTCGTGACTGACGGCGCACCCGCGCACACTCGGACACATATAGAGGGGTTCAGCCGAAGCTGAAATCTTGAGAAGCACAGTAGGCCGAAAATAATGGTGGAGTTCAAATGTCTGACGGTTCTGCTGACAGAGGTTAGAGTACTCCCTGGTTGAAGGAAGGCTGGAAGCGTCGATAGCTAAATATAAAAAGTTTCAGTAAAGTTCGAAGTCTACTCCGGCATGTAATTGTACGTTACTAAGCATGTGACTAAAGTCGGGTGTAGTCGCATTCGTAAAAGGCCAAAGTAGTCAACAGAAAGTTTTTTTCCTATTGTAAAATTTATATATATATTTAAGCTTGACAAGGTTTTATGCATTGTTTCCCGCCATATTTCAAGGGGAAAAAGCACTTCCTGAATCGGCGACTCAGACCTGCTATCCATGCGTAGAAGTCACGGGTGTTTGCCCCGGTTGTTCTGTTGCGCAAGTTAATCAAATCATAACATTGCAATTCAGTGCTTTTGATAGAATTAATCTGTTAAATCTGTTCATCGAATCAAACTTAATCCTCCACATTTTCTCCACCTCTTTGGATGCAGCCACCTGCCCTCCTCAGCACGGTGTTCACAACTCTTCGGATTAAGGCTCTTCCTGTCTGACAATATCAACCTCTGCCGTGATTCTACCTGAAGTTCATTAATGTCGCGGGGCTGGAGGAGTCGTAAAACTCTGGATTTGAGATGTCCCCACAAGAAAAAATGTAACGGAGTCAGATCAGGATATCTGGTGACCCCTATTAATTTTGATGGTTCAGGGCAATAACACGATCTACAAATAACTCAGCAAGGCGATCTGTCACAGTTCGTCCCCCCCCCCCCCCCCTCTGTGGGGAGGCCGCACCATTTTTGCACCACCAACGCTCGTTTTATGGCAATTACGCTGGCAGCTTAAACAACATCTTATTGATCATCTGCACTTCTGCAGGTATCGTCCCATTGATGTTCTGTCTGACGAACCCTAATTGTTTTGCATAACAGCATTTGTGCTCTGGATTTTTTTTGTAAATTTTTTTTTTTTTTTTTTTTGGGGGGGGGGGATTATCACTCGGCTTTATTTATTTCTTACTGATTTTTGAACTGTGAATTGAAAAGATGACCATGTCCATAGACACAAATAAACTGACCAATCTACATAATGCTACATAATTATACTTTCCAAACTGTCCATTTTATCGCCCTGTATATCTACATTTCCAGAATTTGCAATCACCGACACAACGATTATTATTTAAATGCTTT